>WBMZ01007257.1:0-85235 GCA_013400975.1 Atrichornis clamosus
TGTCTTTCAAACTAAGACAATAGATCATTCACAAGTCATTAGTAGGCCAGTACAGATGACAATACTTCAATAATGATTTGCACATGGGAAAAAGGAACAAGTTCACACCATCAATAACAGAAAATTAATGTTTTGACTAGATGTGACTCTCACTTTGTAGAATGAATAACAAGAAGATGCTGTAATACTTCACAATCACCCAAAAATCCCATCTTTGCCATCAATGTGTTCTTTTGTCAAAATAGGATTTCACAGTCTTTACTAGTCTGATCTCTTCTGTCTGCTTGTGCACTTAAAATTCTCAAATGAAAATCTTCTGAAAGTCTAAGGTTTACCATGATTTGCAGAGACTGGTTCAGACTTTTCAAGGACATTGGTAAGATCCCAACTTTTGGATTGTGGAGGTGGCAGCTCACAGTCCCACCTTCTCATCCCACGCAGATCCAGACGGATCTAAGCACAGATTATGCTTGTGCACACTACAAGTGTGTGACTTACTGTGATGCTTTTACTGTGCTCACCTCCAGTGTAAAAGCAGTATGGGTCATGGAGTTACTGTGTGACCTGAGGTGATCTGGAGCTGCTGGATGAATGCATATATTCAGGTAGCCCAGCAAAGATAGTGCATTCTACTACATCAATAACTACAATACACAACTTGTTTAGACACAAAAAAAAAAAAAACAACCAAACCATGGGCAATGGGAAGAAAAGAAAGACAAATAATAAAATACCTGCTCTAATGTGGTTTGGCTAATGGAGTAGTGTTTGATTTGGAGAAAAGCTTTGTGATTCTCTAGGACTCTGAAGAGCTCTGCTAAGCACCCCTGACTTTGTGGTACGTGGTACTTGAGCAGGTTAAGATGTTGTCCCTGAAAACAAGCAAACATTATAAAAACAGATAAAAGAGAATGCACATTGTGATGAAGCTACACTTGCTTATAATCAGTCTAGCTTCAATAGGCTCTTATTGGAGATTAATATGGAAAACATGAATTTTTTTAAAAGAACATATTTTGCCTACATTCATAGCACGAAGAACATTCATACTCAGAGCACAGCTTTCATGTGTGTTCTGACGTGATAGCTTGTTAATCTCATAAAATATATAAAAACTTAGGACAATTTTAAGCTATTGATTTCAATCCAATAGACTAGGGCTATTGCAATGCAGTCTGGGAAAAGGCTGAGCATATTTAGATACAGCTCTCTGAGCTCAGTGCAGACATATAAACATATACACAAAGAGGTTCATATCTAAGATAGACATTGCTTTCCATGATTCTTTTCCTAAACACAGTCAAAGCTAAAGCCTTTGAGAGTTTTTCTTGAAATGTAATTGCTATATGTCTTTTATAAGGCTTTGTATTAAATCAATGAATCTCAGTAAAGGCTGAGACTTATCAACTCTGGACCTTTTCAGTAAGCAATCAAAGCAAATACTCTCAGCGACTACACTGTAGTCCTACTTCAGGTGAACACAAATTTGAGTTCAACTTCATCAATAATAAAAGCAAAAGCAAATTTTCACTCAGAGAAAGGGCGTTATCATTTTCATTGCCTAATGCCTGTTTGGAGTTGGTTTCACCAACATCAATGTCAGATTTTTAAGAAATGCTTAATAGAAAAATAAAAGGGATTTTCATATGTACTTTTTTAAAAAGATCAATATATCTAAACATGTAAATATCCAAACATGTATATACTGTTCTTACCAGCCCAAACCTAATCCTGCCATATACTCTGACAAGGAGTTTTAGCTGTACCTTAAACTGTGTTCCAGGAAAGTGCAGTTGTAGACAGTCCAAAATCATTCTTCCATGGCTTATTTCTTTGCTAAGCCAGACCTTGACAGAATAACCATCTCCAAACCTGAGAATGAGACACAGAAATATAAATGCATTTTTCTACACCACGAAGACAGGAAGAACGTTTTGTTCAGTTGATTTTCCTATGATTATATCAAATAACACTATGTATGCCTACTGCATTATCACCGTGATTTTAGTGTTATACTATTGAACAATAGAATTTCAATGAAAATGTTGTTAAGTTAATGAAAACAGTAATGAAAAATATGTTATCCCTACATTTTAGTTACTACAGAGTGTTTCACTATCCAGTATACCTGAACTTATGTTAAGTAAACCGTGTATTAATTGCTATATTGTTTTGAGTGGTCAGCACAAAGCTATGAAGATTACCAATCACATATATAGAAGAAGAAAAAAAAATCCTTTAACTTTTCTAATGAGAAAAATGGGCATGTAGCACTCTTTTTCAAATCTGTTAACAAAGCTGCACATTTGAAAGCAGATATCAGCCATGTGAGTACAACTGTGTTTTACAGATAAGCAAAGACAAGTATAGGGATGTAAAGGGAGACAGCAAAGTTAACAAATTTTCTTTGTCTCTATGACTATGCAATCTCTCTCAGAATAATTTAGGAAATGAATGTCTCTTTCTCAACATAAATGTGATAAAAATTAAGTACAGGCAATCTAACCAACACTATATTTTTTATTAGCTTTACTCATTGCTGATAGTTTTTTGGGGAAAGTTGCAATACACCAGTGAACACTGAAATGGCAACAATGTTCTTGTGAACGTTTCTTAAGCCATGGTGCACCAGTCCCCAGAGCAGGATGCACAGGCAGAGCTCAGCAGAGACATGGGGCTAAAAGGGGCTCTGCAGTGCCCTTGCCCTCCCAGCCCTCCTCTACAGCTAGATGTCCTCCTTCCTTTGGATTCTCCTTCTTGGTTAATTGCTAGGGGAAAAGAGCAGCAGGAGCCACATCAGAAAAGCTTTCACTGCCACTGCTGTTCCCTGTTGCTGGTGAGCAGTGGAAAGGCAGAGCTGGAAGGGGCACAGGGAGCTTGGACAGCATTGTCCATGTCTCCCCAGAAACCTGTCACTTCCTTTGTCTTCCTACTGACCACCACTCCCCCACCCTACATTCCAGTATGACTGCCTTTTCTTCATTCTCCAGCTTTGCAATTACTCATTGCCAAATCCTTTACTCCAGTGGTTTGGTTCCAGGTGACTACACTCTGTGACACTCCCTTGTGCCAAAACCCTCCTCTTCCATGTCTTCCCTGTGCACAACTAGTGATTCAGGACAGCGGCTGAGTTAATTGGGTTTGAGTGGTGAGAGGCACATTTTCATCTGATCAAAGCAGAAGGATACATCACAGCACACTCTATAATGCTGCCCTATTTCAATTAAAAAAATGTCTACAGATTATCAATCGGAAGGTAATAAGAGATAGAACTATTCTGAGATATATGTCTAGTTTAAACAGCTGCCAGCAAAATATTCCACATGAAGCACCACATGTTCCTTATGTATAATAAGTATATAGCAATGTAAGGACTTTAACTTTTATTTTGCATTGGATCAGAACCTCTGTTGTTATAAACCAATAGTCTTCATTGATTTCAGACCACTGCAGGTTTTCACAATGAAAAAAACTAGACTTCAGATTTTATACTGTTAAGAATTTCACATGAATTCAAAATATAATTTCCAAGGATCCCAGACAAAAATCCAGAATAAAACTGTGGCAGCTTCTGCATAAAAAATTGCACTCTATGAAAAGCCTCATTACAAATAAATTAATGTAGGGTTTTATTAATCTTTGGTTGGTTTGTAGCTTTTTTTGTAGATTGGGGTTTTTTCGTTATTGGAGTTTTGTTTGTTTCTTTTTTGTTTTGCTTATTTTTTACTGTAGTCAAACGAAATCACTGAACTGCTCAAAATGGGGTAAGAAACATTTCTGTCCTGTCTGATGGTTCCTGAAGGATGTTACATGAATTAAATTGCATCGAGTCCAAACTGCAGGGTACTAAATATTACTGGACAGTGTAGCCTGACAGATGAACTGTGCTGATACACCAAAGAGAACCAGAATAAGATGGAATCCAAAGCACTATCTGGCAGATTTGTTTTGCAATGATTTACTAAGACATAAATAGATTTCTAATTAAATGTTTTAAATGCATAGCATCATCCCTGAAAAAAATACATGTGACAATAAAAAAAGTTGTTACAAAGATGGATATCGTTAACAAGGGTATTCAATTTAATTGACAGCTAACCTGAGGCAACAATTTACAAGAAATCATTGATTCTGATCAGTTTTCTGGCATTTCTATACGACAACCATTGAATTACAGTCTGAAAAATACTGGCTTATAGAGACATTCTACAGTCTCATAAATGAAACTGCTGTATGCAATGAAGTTTCCACAGAAAATGAATCAAAATTCTGATTAGCAAAGACAGAGAAGTCTGCAACATTGGTTAAGTTCTAAATTGTGAATGGCATAAATGCCAGCATGGCACCAATAAAAAGGTTTAAAAGATTTTCTTCTTTTGGCTAGTCAAATTATGATGCTTCTATACCTTGATTTTATACTTCATTTCAGCATAAGAGCTCCCCATATAGAGTAAGCTGATCAGCAATAAACGTTTCCCTTTGCTATAATCAGCAAGCTGCTTTTGGTAGCACACTGAGGTAATGGAAATTGAGTTGACCATTTTTTTCACCGTGTTTTCCTCTCTGATTCAGACAATATAATTAATTGAGAAACCTAAAGTGGAATTACAGAGAAAAGCACAATCTGGTTTGATTAGCACTGTTAGGATCAAACCTTTAGCACCTGATAGTTCAAGACCTAAGGAGGAAGACATTACTATTAAAATGGCCTAAGTTGAGCCAGCACACTCATTCAGCAGCCATCTGCTGCAAAAGAATCATCATCTCTTCAAAGCTATTCAGCAATTTTCCACTGCCATGTTACTTTAACAACACCTGCATTTATATTTGTGCATAAATACACACACAAAAACACTTGTGCTGACAAAATAAAATATTTTTCCTCTCTCTATCCTTCCTCTTCTTCCTCAGTCAAACCAGTAGTTCATGCTTGACTTTCACCTCATTAGTGGTTCTGGGAGTATTACTTATTGAGCATTTTTCCTGTTAAAATGTGGACATGAGACTGAAACTAAAATATAAACTCCCAAATTGACTGTAAACTAATTAACTTGAGTATTTAACAACAGAATCAGCTGCAGAAGCAGGAGCTTAGCAAGAACTACAAGAATTCCACACTTTTAATTTACATAAGTCCTCAAGATATCTGAGTAGCTCAGATAACAAAGGAGCAAAAGAAACATAAAATTGTAGCAAGGAATGGATCTATTTCCATACCAGGAATTACTAAATAGGCTAAAACTTTTCGTCATTGAAGAAAGATGAAGAGGTGGTAGAAGGGTGTTTTTAGGGAGCCCAGAAACATGACTAAGCAATGCAACTAAGAAATTATTCTTCACTCATATGTTTCTCGTGTGAGAACAGGGCCCATCTAATTAAATTGTAGGAAAGGAAATGCCAAGTCAGTTAGAAGAAGTAATTTTCCTCACGGCACGGAGGGAAACTGTACAACCCATTGACACAGGATGTGCTGGATGCCAGAACTTGAGACAAATTGAATAAGAGACTAGAAAAATTCATGGTGGGAATCTACTAAAACTAGTTCTGACTTAGGCAGCCTCTAAGAAAGAAACTGCTGAAGGTTGTTGAGTAATGTGGAAAAATGTCTTCATGTGCTTATCTTGTTCCTGTACTTTGCCCTCCTAACCATTTTCAGAGATAGGATACTGTGGTAGATAGGTGTTTGATCTGACTTCAGGTTTGTTTTGGTATAAATATCACAAAGAGGAGGTCAGCCAGGGCGAATCACCCAAATGGTTCCTCAGCTCCCAGCAGGGTTTTACAGTCTGTGATACAGTCACACAGTCACACAGCCAGCAGTACCAAAGTAGATTATGTAAACTGACTTCAGAGACGTGTCTACACAAGCTCCAGTCACACGCTGGAATAAAGTGTAGCCAAATCTATACTGATGAGGAAGTCCCCTGGATGTTCTTTCTAGCCTTGCAACGGGAATGAAGTGGATTTAGTTGCCCAAAGGCTGAACATTTTAATGAATATCAAGGAGAGGAGTTGCCACTTAGGGCAGAGCAACTTCTCAATATTCCCTTCTGCCCATTCCTCAGAGGTCCTGGTTCACAGGTTTGAATGGGAACAAGAGTCTCTGTTGAAACACAGTGCCTTGTGAAACACAGCTGAGACCACGCTTGGTCACAAGGAGTCCCTAGAGGTATTAACCCAATAGGTTTTTTAAGCTTGACCTATGAAAACCTGTTTTCTGTGAAGGGTGAAAAAGAAAGTACACTATCAGCAGGCTTTTACTTGCTTAAAAAAAAATAAAGCTGTGTTTTCATTTAAAAGTCTTAGGAGTTTGCTTGTCTACAAATGAACAAAATCGAACCTTGAAACCACTGTTTTAACTTACAGCAGGTTCAGAATAAGCATCTCATTGAATCACACTCTTCCCAAAACCTATTTACCATTACTTCTCTCCCCCAGTAAAAACTGCTGAATGTAACCTCAGGAAATCAAGAACATGGCCCCATTTCCTAAAGTTTGAAGAATAAGAAAAGCATCTAATCATCCATATGCTTTTTTTTCCCCCACTAATCAAAGAGTACATTTTCTGGAGAATGTTGTGCTATATATATACATCAAAAAATTACAGCTCCCAGAAAGTTTACTGATGGAAATATAATGTGCATACTTTGTGCATGCACTAGTTTGATCAAAAGATTACTTCAAAATGACATTATTGGATAACAAAATAAAAAAACAGTTAAGAGAACATTGGCACTTAATGTCTGCAAGAAACTGCATCTTTTAGAATATATGCCATAAATCAAAGAGAGGGAATAATTTGCTGCTGTGCTGTTTGCTCCTCTGCTTTGGTTTACATTCATTTGCAGGCAGTTATGGTTCTACCTTCCCTAAATGAATAGAATCACAGAATTGTTTAAGCTGAAATAGGCCTCATCTAGGTAAGATAAGTTAGTTACACCAGTATAATTGCTGAAGCACAGGATACACATCCAGGTCATTCCTATTACAACCTTACACACAAGTACAATTTACAAACAGAACAAATCTTGAACAACATTGAAAACAAAACACCTTAAAAAACACTGGAAAAAAAAGAAAAAAAATTGAAATAAAATCATTAAAACCAACACATCATAGTTTAAGACAATTTTAAATCACACAAAGTATTTAATTATTTCATCTATTAGGTAGCAAAGACAATACCTAGGAACAGAAAAAGTTATTAATTTTTAAATACTTGTTTTTAAAAAAAATGCCAAAATCAAATGCAAATACACTGTCACTTGCAAAATGTGATTTCCTTCTGAAATTATTCAGAACCTCAGCACTGCTGAATAGATAAACTTGATTAGATGCAAACAGACATAAATAAATTATAAAATCTGTCTTCCATCTACTATTCATAGATTTTCTTTCATTATTTTTTAAGTGATGATTTTTTCAGAGTAACAATAGAAATATGAAAACAGTCATTAAAACGATGAGTAACACTTGTTCAGGTATATTGTATATGCACTATTTGTTCACACACACTCCAGGCTTTCATAACAAGTTGTCTGAAGTTAATTTCTGTATTCAATTGCATAATTGCCAGAACAGTGACAGCTCCAGGTTATAAGCAATGCAGGATACAACTTTACCTTGCTCTCTGACTGTAGACTTGTTAAGTTCTTAGGTGCAATTTACAAATATGTGGTGAAACCCTCAGAAAATCTTGTTAATTGTTTATACATTGTACACACAAAATCTCTGTATATGAACTTGTTTATTTGCACAAACAGGCAAGTATCAGGGATTTTTTACTCTTGCATTTTTTATATATTGTATTCCCAGAGAAACAGGAGCAGCAGCGTTATAATCCTGTGCAAAGCTGATGGTGCAGCCTATAAAGAACCCAAACTGTTTCTTCGCAGTACTTTCTGGTGTCCAACAGAGGAAAAAGCAGGAGTAAGTAACTTTATCATTGTGTTGCTATCACTGGGTTTGGGTTACTGTTTTCTAATAACATAATAATCAGGATATTACACAATGAAACGTCTATCAAGAGGACCTTATCAACACCTCAAGGTTAAATCTCAAGTTTAAAAGTGCTATAAAACTGGTATATTTGCATTATGTAATAAACTTTAATTACATTATCACATAATACCTATCATGAAAACCCTATCATGAATGCCTTACAGGATACACTGGGTGTACCTGCTCAGACAAGTGGCTTTATTTACTGCAACATCTAGAAAATATTGCAAATAAGATTGACCACAGTTCTGGTAGGCCCTGGGGAACTGAATCTTGCCCTTTCACCCTCATACACCTCTGTGGTCTGTGGTAACTTATTTAGACCATACTTTTCATTACTGCTTTCCTATCTTAAGGGCTCACCTTGGGACCTAGAGCTCCCATTGGCAGGGGGAATTCATAGTGCCTTCTGAAACTGAAGTGCCTTCAGCTACAGCTGAAGTTAACAGGAGCTTTACTTTGAATGCAATGTTGAACAAATGGAAAGTATTTAGTCATTAACTGCTCAGATGAACTACCCAAACCCTTTTAATTTTAGCACCAGTCTTCGGTTGCTCCTCTATAAAATTGGGATAATTATTTCAAATCAAGTTTCCCAGACATATTGTGGAAAACAGAGATGTTGATGTTTATGAAGCCCTGCTCCAATAATTGCTGATAAGACTGTATGTAAAGACAAGTTTGACAATTTCTAGTAAAACACATACTAGGAAAAGAGGAGAATATGAAATCTTAATTAGCTGCTGCTTATTTAATGCACAGGTATAGAGATAAAATGAAGCATCCTCTGGAAAACATAGTATAAAATGACCCAAAAAAAAGCATTCTAATGGACATGTGCAGTAGGGCTGAATTAATGTTGCACGAAGTTTTATGAGAGTCAAAAGATATCTCTCATTTCTGAACTCTCAATCTATGTGCTTTCAAAGTTTTAAGAACTCTTTTCTTCAAACTTTCCTCTGGAAAGACAAATACCTATATTACATGATTACACATCCACTGCCTTAATACATTTTTCATGTAGAAAAGAAATGTGTTTTCTAGTCAAGTAGAATGAAAATCATATTAATTGTATTAATTTTTATGTATTATAGCATGTAAGAAACTTATTGCTAGTATATCAATTAATATTATAACATTATGTCCACTGAAGGCTGATATATTGATGAAATCTTTAATTTTAATCCTCTCTTTTCCATTTAACTTACACGTGTGATTTTGAGCAAAGCAATAAAATATTCTCAATCAACCTTTTAAAAAAAAAGGTAAAGTATAAATATTCTGCCAACATATTTTCCATTCTAATCCAGCTATAGCAAATGAATAAATTGTTGGGCAATTTAATCAGATGGCTTGCTGACAAAATTTGAGCAAAGACTTGATGTCCAGCACCTGACAAATTGGTATGGGTTTTTCTGATATGAGAAGTCTGTCCAGATGGCCCTAGAATGAAGGATAATATTCAAAATGTTGTTCCCAGAGAATTGGCCAGCTGTATCTAACATGAAAATGCTTCTGTGAATTTTTTAAAAAAGCATTAAGTATAATGGAGAATACTGAAGAGAGCATTTAAATGTAATCCATCCACAATTTAGAGTAATTGACTCCACTGGCAGGAGTTGTCTGAAATTAGGCTTTAACAGGCACAACTGTTAACACATCAATCTCAGACAAACTACATCTAGAACTAAGATGCTAGCTTTTTGAAAATTGCCCTTCAGTTTGCTCTTCCATCTAACATATTTCTTGATATTATTTCGGAATTTGCAACCTACAACAAAAGACCTTTCTAAAGAAGTCTTAATATTCTGCTGATAAACTTCTGAGTGTCTTTTTAATTCATTTAAACATACATAAATATAGTCAAGGCTCAGCAGTTGGGGGTAGAAACCCAAACACTGATATTTGTAGCAAGAGGACATTTTTGGATGAGCATTTTGTAACAGGCTTGCATGAGGGCTGGAAAAATGGTACAAGTCTCACACATTTGAAGAATCAACACTTTTCATATCCCTATGAAGCCTTTATGTTTCACATTAGCATCTTCCTGGAGATCACCCATACCCTTCATAGCAGAATTTTGTCCTGCCATCTGACATATCTGTACTCAGTCCAAGATTATGATCTTTCACATCTGCCAAGGACTGAAAAGTGTAGCCAGAGAGAAAGAGCTGAATCCTTGAACTTTCCACCATAGCAAAGAAGAAAATGTAACAGGGCCCTGAGGAAGACCCATTAAACCTTCATTACATATCCATCAAAATAAATGATCAAAAAGATGATCATAATCTGGATTCTATAGGCTGGAATGGTACTAAAGAATAAACAAAACAATTTTGTTAGCAATTTTGTAACAATTAGCAAGAATTCACCAAGAGGGAAAGAAAGAATGTCATTTCAGTTGTGCCTACATTTAGAAGAGGAAAAAGAAATCTTGAGACATACTAATAGAATAACATGTAATATCAAAATATGCTCCTGTTATTATTTCTTACTATACAGGATGCATTCTATAACAAATAAAAGCTGTATGAAAGTTTTCTTTGGTTTAAGTGTTCATAGAGTTAGTTTTCTTTCCTTCTTGCAATTATCAAAGCCAGAGCAGGTCACTTATTGTTGATTTTAAAATATTCATTCAATTTGATTTGTAGAAACAAATTGAAAACAGACTAAAGGATATGAAGAGCTTGTTATAAAGAACAAATTTAAAACAAAACAAGCTGTAAAATCTAACAGAAAAAAACATGATAATCTACAACTATCATCCCCATTTGTTTATTTTAGTACCCTTTTTGTCTGTTAATATGTGTATATTAGTAGCCTAATTCATTCACACACATAGCACAAAAAAACACCATCCTAACCCCCACATTTTTATAGCATCAGTAATTTAGATTAAATTAGATGCAACAAAATCAGTTTTGTTTATGCTTTCCTTCACTTATATTTCTTCATGAAGCATTTTCTCATAAACAAAATATAAGTGACAGGGGTTTTACGGTCAGATGGTGCACATGACAAATCTATTAGACAGTGCTAATTGCAGGAAAACACTGAAACACTAGGAAAAGGCTAGTGACCATATCAGTGAAGGTGGCTGTTAAGGAAAACATTCTTCTACAGGCAGGTGTTTCCTAGTAGTAGATTAGATTTAGTAATCCTTATGGTTTATCACTTTAGAAGAAACAATTTTTTGCTCTGTATGGCAATGAGAATGATAGGGATATGAAATCATAGGCCGGGAAGGAAAACAGGAAGGAAGGAATCACTCAATACTCTTCCAAGTCCTGAAAGTTTTTCAGGATGTTTACAGGTGGAGCGTAAAGTGAGAAAATGAAAATTTTAAAATACTTTAAACCTTAATTATTTCAATGGATTTCTTTGGAATAATAAGTAACAGAATTCTGCTTCTCTATCCTTTTCCCATCTCATGTAGATGCAGAAGTCCTCCATGGTAGCATATCTGGAAATTGTCTTAAATAAATTTGTAACATTAATTACATAGAAGGTACAATGTTTTTTTAATCTCCTAACAAATACGTTAAGTAATTTTTTTAATGTACTTTAGGTGTGGGATGGCCTGGGGTTTATGATAAAGGACCATATTGGTATGTGTTGGAGTGAAGCTTGAAAGCTAGACTAAGAAACAAAATAACAGGAATACAGGAACAGTCTTTGACTTCTCCCCTGCACTTGTCAAAATATTTCCAAAGAAAACATTGAAATGTCTTTACTGCAAGCTTTAACACCCGTGTGTATATGATGTTTTAAGACTTTTTACAGTGCCTTTGTTCCTTCCAGCCAAGAAAATGAATCAGGCAGTCAGAGAAAATTCAGACAACTGCATGATTTTAATTAAAACTTTTTAGAAAGCTACAGTCTATTTTTTTCCTTTTAAAGGCTTCTAAACTTTTTTAAAAATGCGATAGGTTCCTGAACAGTGAGTGTGGAAAAATTGGAGACCAAATCAGTCAATAAACTAGGAATTAAAGGGATTTTAGTCCTGACTTACATGAAAAATCTTAGTGCAGCTTAAGCTACACAGTTTGTATAGAAAGTCTCAGCAATATTGGTCTTCAATGTACACATTACCCCACATGAATGTCGCTGGCAGACATTAAAGAACTGTCATGGAACACACACCTGCTGATAGTATGAAATATTCCTAACACAGAGAAAGTGTGCTTTTCACAAAGTTACAATGATTTAAACAAATAATTACTATGATTATGGCTGCAAAATATTCTTATTATGACCTTGCTTTAAAAGAGGCACTCACACAGCCTGGCTTCTTGAATGGCTGATCTGTGAATATCTCAATAAGTAGTAATAGTACTCGTAGCACCTCAATAAGAAGTAATATGAAGACACTTCCAGCATGATAGTTCTGCATTGATTTGCTAACTGTGATCTGAAAGAGGTATACCTACAGAGGCAGTGCAGCAAATTGAGAGGCAACTGCCTTATTTGTATGAATACAGTGAATACTTATGAGTACGCTTATGATATGCTGTTTTCTTGAGAAGGTAGATGAAAAGATGCTGCTAAAGAAAACATCAGAAGTGGCAAAACAATGATAAAGTCATTGAGGAAATAAAGGGGAAAGTAGCCTTTGTAGACTGTCTGATTTTGCCCTCTCAAAGTCAAACTGAGAAGACAGAGACACGTACTCACTCACTCCAGAGGATCTGAAACATAAAAAGGGAAGACTCACATTTATCCCAGCTAATTTTATACACTCAACTGAAGTGGCTAAGTAATGTAATATTTTTCTTATAAGGGGGGACACATATCTTCAAGAAGCAGTTTCATCTGTTCAAGATCTGCACTGTCCTCTACGCACAGATGTAGATGCAGGGATGCCTGCGCACTCACTAATCTACTCCAGCTTGTGAGACTACGATGCTATAAAATTTGGGAAGTAACAGGATGGCAAAGGCAAAGAACGAGATACAAAAGAAGCAGAAACTGCGGAAGAACAATTGACTTCTCACGTCTCCAGAAATTGAGGCCAATACACTCTGAGAGGTGTGCAAACATGAAAAGAAGGCTATGATCACACAGAACCATCCAAAATAGAGATGCAGACCTCAACATTTTTTCACCATCCGGTTTGTAATATCTCTAGTTGAAAGTTTGTCTTGATGAAAAAGACTTGGAAGGAGAGAACTAATGTGAGTCAGGTCCACCATGCTAATGTAGCTGTGAAAAAATGGCCTCTAGTTCTACACAAAGGGAAGGGCGGAAAATCAAAAGTGCCATCAAGGGACAAGAAGCTGTCTGAGACACATAACTTCTGCCCTATAAACATGGCAGACAGAAATTTCAAAGCATTTCTGTCGAGCTTGTTCCCATTGTCAAGTTTATCTTAAGATAAACTTAAGAGAGCTAAGTGCTGAGCTGGTACAAAGCAGTGTAGATTTGCTGCTTGTAAATGAGCTGTATCATCTTACACAGCTGACTGTCTGCGTGTCCTAACAATTACACTTATTATGGAATGTAAATGCTCTAGCTGTAAGTTGCCGCAAATTTCCCCTCAGCTTTTGATCCTCTTTCCTTTATGGTGGTTTGAGCCCATCCTCTAAACTAACATCCTCATTAATAGGTATTAAATTAACTCATGAGCAAAGTTCAAACAGAAAAGAGGCCTATGCATACCAGGAAAAGGATGCAGAAAACAGCTCAAATATCTGCAATTATCAGTGAGCTTGGTAGGAAGTAGGGATGGTTCAAAATAGATGCTCTTACTTGCTGCTGACCTGTTAAAAATACTTCCTCCTGTAGCCAGAAATCCTCAGAAGGAACCAAATTGTATTTCATCACCATGTTGAATTCTCACAATGTATTCCTTGGGTTGCATGCAGAAGTATTTCATTTTAGATGCAGATCTGTCTCTTTCAATTACCAATGCAGACTACAAAGCATTTTAGCAATGTCATATGTCAATTTAGCTTGCTAAGTTATCCTAATTGGCTCTTTTTTAACTTCAGTGATGGTAGGGAAAAGAAGATGTTCTTAGCAGTCATAAGTGCTTATGCCTTAGCACTACTAAGCATCTAGACAGCTCTTAGATTGAGTGTAGATGCAAAAGGTTTGATGTTGATGCATAATACCTGTTTTTAATGTGCTGGGGAGAACCAAGACACTTGAAAGCTCCATTGACCATAATAGCAAGCCGTGTGCAGAGAGCTTCACATTCTTCCATACTACAAAATAAAGTGGGGGAAAAAAAAATAAATAATAGTGAAAACAGAGGACATTGTTTATGTCTAACGTTAGTTAAAGTGCAAGGAATCTGGACAGCTGCAAGAACAGGTACACAAAACCTTTGAATTTAAAGGGTAACAGTCAAAGTTGTAACCCTGGTAAATACATACCAAAAGTTATTACCACATGACAGCTAGAAGAGAGCCTTAAACCACTATTTATGTTTTTAGTCCATAACTAATTGAACAATTCTGGCCACAATATACAGGTATCATTTCCACAGGCATATGCCTGATAAGCAGTCTCTGAAATGCCACCAAGTGTGAGAGCCATGAACTCTGTTATTTCCTGTAATACCTGTTTGTGGTTAATCTGAGATAAAGAATAAATGGAGAAGAATGAAATAAGCTTGCTCTGGTTGCCTTTTGCATAGTACATACCCTTGAAAAGGAGTTACCCTTAGTCTGATTGCAGGATAGAAGATCCAAACCACTACAATCCATCAGAATTTAGTACATGGAAATGCAGCTGAACAGAAGAGCAGGGTTCTCCTAGATATGACTGTTTCAGTTATATCAAATAGTAACTTTGACTTGTAAAGCTTAGGGCAAAAGGGCTGCCACACTACATATTATACAGAATTGTGTGAGTAGCTCTTCCAGTGAAGCACTTTAGATTAAGAGACTCAGTCAGGACATACCCATCATCTCAAAGAGGAGTCAAAGATGTTTGATGTTCCTACAATCCACTGTGTGCCCTGACCAAGCCTTCTGAGATAGTTAAATAAGAGATATCTTGTNGGACCAAGCCTTCTGAGATAGCATATCTTGTCTGCCTCTGCCATGGGCCAGTCCAAATCAAAGTGCTTTGACTGAACAAGCATTGGAAATTAAGTATCCCCCTAGGAACAATTTCCTTAAAATAGGATGGAGCTGTGGTGAGAACTGCCATGCTGCTATATCTGAGAGAGATGGGGAGAGGGGCTTGCTAACACATCTTCCGACAAATCAGGAAATTCACTAATACCTAATGCTCCCCTTGGCATAACACTCCCCAGCTGTGGAAAAATTACACAAATTTAGGGCTGTAGGAATAGTTGACAAAACCTCACTCCTTCCCTTTTGTTAAAACAAAAGCTTTGTCTCAAAAATTTAAGTTAAAAATTGTCTCTGAAAAGTAAGTAAATAGTCCTTAAAACTTGATTTTTACACAGGACACCATCTCTATACCTTACACATATTTGCTGATACATATGAAGGTCCATTTAATATGCCAAATTCCTATACTTTTACAAGTAAATAATCTCAAATAAAACCCTAATGGCCTTCAGTAAAGAGCATATGTAGTATAAAATCATTTCTCCTTCCTTCACTCTGGCACGACAATGTGAACACTCTCACTGTACTTATATCTGGTCCAAGTCATTCATTTGTAGAGTTAATGTAGTTAGTACAATTTGATGGATTTTGTTTGTTTGCTTCTATACAGCATATTAGTAATGAGCCCACAGCTCTCTTCTGTTTAGCTGGTGTTTGACAACTAAAGGTCCTTAATCTGCACTGAAAAATCAACACACACTCTTTCCTGAAAATCACTCAGCTGAATTCACAATGCTTAACTTATGTTCCCTAAATGAGTGTGCTGATAAGCACTTGGCCATCAAACACAGGTGGGTGATTTTCAAATTTCAGCTTCCATGAATAAAACACTAGAAACTTTTTGGAGCATTTTTCCATCTATAATGTACAGGGACAAAAAATAAGCTTTAAAAACACCTAAGAAAATTGAACATAGATAATATTGAGGGAAGTTTTGCTGTGTTCCTCTATTAATACATCTATGCTTCAAATCTCATTTGGCCGAATGTCTCATTGCTGTTTTGATTGAGTTTTGCCCTTTCTGGACATATTTTCATGATCTCTCCCTCATTTACAGATATTTTTTAAAAAATTATACATACTATATATATTCCTGAGGGAACATTTAGTTTATTCCATTTCACTGTAGATGTTACAAAACAGTATTGATGTTTCCTCCATTAAACTAATATACCAATGACCATATCACAGAACTGACAAGATATTTAATGCAGATGGACTCTTCTAAGAGGGTGGGGTCACTCCTACCATTACCAGTAGTGCATAAGAGAGTAGCTGAAGCATCTATCTTTAGGATGCTGTGGCACACTCTTTTCATACACTGATGCAAAACAGAAATGTAATAAAATCAGAAGGTTTTTCACTCACACCTCCCTTTGTAAGGATTTTTAAGGTGGGCAGCTGCAAAAAGGTAACCTGATGTTCCAAGCAAGAAGAGACACTACAACACTGAGTAAAAAGAGCACAGAAAAAAAAGAATCAATTACACCATTTTTTCTGTACCTGCAGCCCCTTGAGCAACATTCTATTCTCTAAAAATTAAATATGAAAAATATATGGGATTTAGACAGGTTGCTTTTTCGTGAGCAGGAAGGAATTGACATAAAATTTCAAGGCATATTCTGTGTTTCACACCAGAGTGAACATGCCTTCAGAATATGCTCTTCTGCAGCACAGGATTATGCTGGCTGCTGGGATAAGGGTCTTACCTGTGGGATGTCAGCACAGCTGCACAGCCATCCTGAACTTCCTTCAGGATGGTTTTCCAAAGGTGGCGTTTAGAGCAGGGATCCATCCCAGAGCTGGGCTCATCCTACAGGAAAAAAGAAAATTATGACACAGCAGCATGGAAAAAGCATACCACAGCTCCTGACCACAGCACGAAAAATTAACAGAATTCACAATAAAATAATAGATTTTTCTGTTTAAATGTTACATTTTCAGAAGTCAACTTAAGTGACACCCTGATGAATGTTTTGCTTTAACACATACAGTTTAATGTCTAAATTTATGGAAGGCACATTTTAGTAAATTATATAGATAACCAATGTTTATAAATATTTATTATATCTGTTTAATAATCTATACACATATACTCTTTTTTTATAAGAGAGAGTTGCAAGTGGTTTTTCTCACTTCCTGGAAGGGTTTATTGACTGTTTCTCCTCTACATGCACATCTGCCATGAGCACAAAGAAGTGGAGAAATTTTGCAGCTCCCAGATGTCTACACTGCCCATCCCATATCCAGGTGTTGATAAGATGTTTGGATTGACATCCTTTACCCATGACTCCCACAGTTCCTTGGAGAGGAATTCTCACCCACAGTGGAGATAATCCACAGGATTAAATAACATTAATCAAACCATCTGGCAAACCCACTTCCCACTAGGATGGCTTTCATGGAGAAAGAAGTGTTGCTACAAAAACTACATTTCCCCTTCCCATCTAGTTCTCCTTTCTCACTAAATCGGATTTTGACTTCATCCACTTATTGAATGAAATCTGATTGACAAATCCAGCCTCTGACACTACAAAACTAGGAAGAAGGAAACTCTTTCAGTTGCTTTTTAGCCATTGAAATTTCATTACAGGTGTCAGCACCTATTGAAGTGGTACGGCCTTGGCCAACGTATTTTCAGCAAGGAATACCAGCTGAAAATGGGAAGCAAAGGCTTCATCAAACAAAAGAAAAAAATGCCCAGTTTGATGCTGATTTTAGTGCTTTGCTCCCATTGTCAGGGGTGAAAAAATTCAGTTCAATCTCCCAGTATCTGTGGATTGCTAACAAAGAAAACGTAAAAAGCAATGAACATAAAGCAATCCACAATGTTACTCAAATTAATAGCTATGTTCCTGGATGCAATTTGCAAGAAGAGTTTATATTGGTGTTTTTGCTTTCAGACAAAATAATGATTAAAAAAAAGGCCTTCTAAAACACAGAAAAACTCCTTTAAAATATGCTAGCTTTCTAAAGCCAGCCAAATGTTTTAAAGATTTTGACATGCTTAGATATTTTTCTTTCCTCTTGTCATTCTATATGCAATAGTCTGTGCCCTGCAGCAAGAAATAGGCTGAAATGGATACTTGCATTTGTACACTGTCATAAAGACATTCAAAAACAGTTGGAGCATTTTCTAAGATCAGGAAAAAGCACTGATTTAAGATTATCTCCTCCTTTTACTAGCTGAACCAGGGTCAGTTTAAGTATAAAATACAAATAAAATAATTCAGCTTCGAAGTGAAGCAATGATAGGCAGTTAGAAGCAGCAAAATGCATCTGATGTTCTGAAACACAAATCCCAGGGAACATTAGTTTTATCTGTTTTGACTTAGTCTGCTATCTGTTACTGGTTCGAGTTGGGCAGCTTTCCTCCCCCTGACAGTTCTGAAAGGCTTATTCTAGTATTGAACTGGTTTAGCTCTTTCCAGCCAACTCTTAAGACAAGGACATTCAATATTCTCTAGTGAAACAATAATCAATGATATAAAAGAGATGTGATGTCATAATGATGCCGGTCTCAAAGCTTTGTAGTTCCCTGATCCTCAATACAAAAGACATTGTTTAAACAAGAGTGGTCATTTTCAGGCCTACATGAGCAGCAGTATGCAAGCATCAAAGCAACATGTGATAAGTACTTCAAATTAATATAATTCAGGAGTATTAGGTTGATTGTGTGACCTGTGAATCCAACAAAAAGGTAAGAACTAGCCAGATTTATGACATATGACCTAGCAACAATTAGGAGTATCCTGAAAAAGGATGGGGCAATTACATCAGCTCCAAATTACTAATTAAAATGAGAATCTTCCTTCTACTGGCTTCCTTAAGAATTGTTTGTACATATTTTTCTCATGTTACATACAAAATTGAGAATACATAAAGCACTAATATATTTTACACTGAATTACTTTTCTTCTTCTACCGAGGTAAATCTTTAAAAAAATTAAATACGTATTTGGGCCATGGGATGCTACAATTCTATTTGTGTTCAGGGCTTTTTTTTTTTCTGCTCCTCTAAATACCCCAAGAAAAAAAAAGAAGAAAAAAATTCACTTTCTATTTTTGTAAGAACCAGAGAATAAAATGAAAGCTATTCATACAGCAGAACAAAGAGGACATTTGTACATCAGTTACTCCCTGACTGATCAGGAAACTAACCAATTTCCTTTAGAGCAACATACAAGACAACAACATTCGATGTAACCCATTTATCATAAGCACTGTATTACTTTTACTCACCAGTAAAAGTATTTGGGGTTTACCAACCAAAGCCACAGCAGTAGAGAGCTTCCTCTTTATGCCAGCACTGTAGGTTCTCACCAGTTTGTCAGCATGGGCGTTGAGGTGTAACCGGTTAACAAGGTCCTCTGCAACCTGTGAGTTAAAAAGTTGAAGGCCAACAAAGACAAGTCAGACTAGGTAGCATTTGTTCTTAGGTTGAAAGAACATTCTGTTCATGCATATTAAGCAAATGTACATGCTGTTACCCTATTCACCCCCAGTTGCTGTATATTATTACTTTTGAATCTTAAATACAAATACAAAAAGCTTCTCTGAGATCCCTTAGTTCTTCACAAATAATAAGGATTTTCTCTTATAGAAAATCCATCTTTGTCACTGCTTAGAAGAGTCATTAGTATGTGATTTGTGTCCATGTGCCAGTGATCTAAAATGTCTCTTATTTTAACTTATTCTCCTCTATTTATTTGATCATATATCTTAGTGACTGAAAATTCAAGAGACAAAATTCCCCATTGGCCACAAAAAAAGATGAAAATGTCAGAAAAGCAAGTCACAGTCGAGGGTTTAGAGTTTCTTATAGACAAAAGGTAACGGGGTTAAATTAATATACCTTTGTAATAACTCAGAGGGGTAAGTTGACCCTACCTGGATTAGGTTTAATTGCTTAAATAAGAATGTATGACCTGAGCAAGCTGGGAAGGCATGTGAGCACAGCTGGAGGCAATGTTCATACTGTCCCCTATGGCCTTTCTTCTTTACCTGTCAGAGGCAGCCCTGACACACAAGGCTCCCTCAAATACTGGTACTAGAGAATTTTAAATGTAGCAATAGGCTTAATCCATCTATATCTGCTCTTACTGGTGGACCATCCAGGGAGATCTCGTGCAAAACCATGAGGAACAACAGCAGCAACTCTTCTACTCGCTACTGCCAAATGCACCCTGCAAAGCAGCAGGTGTGTAGTGTATGCTCCTGGAGGGGCTGTATCTTCAAGGGGTGATCACCTTTGTAACAGAGCAAGTACCTCTTCAACCCCTATGTAGGACAGCTGAAAGATTCCTGTGAAACATGGTGCATGGTGCTCTTATTGCCCAATATTAACTGCCAGAGCACTCCCAGCAGTGTGGTTCGTTCTCTTTGCTCCCTCTGCATTACCTTCAGCAAAAAGCAAGGAGGAACTGCAAGGCCTAGTCACATCAGATGGACAGTCTCCAATTAATTCAGAAAATGCAATAGAAGAAAAAAATTCAATAAATAATATTGTGAATTCAGTAAAAAATATTGTGAATCCACCACAAACTGCCACAAGCATAATAATATGTTTTATACAACAGTTTTATGCAAACTCCTTTGGAAGTGATCAAGGTAGTCACAATCCTTTTAGCAAGATTTTTCAAGTGCCACTTATAAAAATAAGAGACACCTCTGAGAGCAAGTTGTCTGGAAGCAGAAACAATACTGCAGTGGTGAGAATCTACAATATTCTAGTGATGATCCTCACACAGGTATTCGTAGTCACTTCTGTTTGGTGTACCTAGATGTATAACCTGACAGCAATGCATATTCTCACACAACAGCTACATTTCAGAAATATTGCTCTGCCTACATTAAATGCAGAGAGGTTTTTTAAAAAACCTCATAATCAACAACTATTAAACCACCCACAGGTACTGTTATACCAAAAAGTTCAAGCCTTCTGCTATATCAAAGTTAATTCACAGTAGTTTGCTTCCAATTAGAGACTATTGCTGTGGCTTTCAAAATGGTTAGTCACCTACACAATATTTTAAGATATAATAGCTGAGCTTTGTTTTGTTACGTGGTTTTTTTCACTTCCAAATGTATGTCTCATTATACAGCAAAACAACACACAATGTCCTCTAAAGCATATGGGAGAGAGCCCTCTCTACTAAACTGACTTAACTTTCCTACCACTGGGAATGCATGAATGTTAGTGACAACAGGATTATCCTTCTACTCATCCACCAACAATCACAAAAATTGCACAGGAAAGCTCATAAAAATTTAAGACCAGAAAATGAAAACATATGTCATCTCATGTTTACACCAGAATTAGCATACATTCTAAACTACAATAAGCTTCAAGAGTTATTAAACAATAGATGTATCACAGTTGAAATGTAGTCAAAACTACCCTCTAGCTATGACCAGAACCACTCTTTCTGAGACTGCTTTTAAGTGGCATCAAAAGTCAGCAAAATGCCATTCTTCTAAAGAGACAATGAATGCTGCATGGGGATGAATTTAGAAGGTCAAGGAGCAGTGACAGAGAGAGAAGAAAATAGACCATTCAAGTTAGCTGAGTCTTATTGTAGCCTATAGCCCCTCAAGGAGACTCAAT
The DNA here is from genome assembly GCA_013400975.1 of Atrichornis clamosus. Classification (NCBI taxonomy): domain Eukaryota; kingdom Metazoa; phylum Chordata; class Aves; order Passeriformes; family Menuridae; genus Atrichornis; species Atrichornis clamosus. The sequence continues at coordinate 21,694 of WBMZ01007257.1, forward strand.
CCAATGTCAGGCATGAACATATTGTTCTTTGTAGGTAGCAACATTAAAAAGCATCAACTTTTCAAGATTTATACTTCTACACATAGAATCCTCCCCTCTCTGGTATGTATTCAAGCATACAGCACAGGACTACACCATCTCATGTTTCATACAAGGAGATAAAGCCTGACAAGACTTCTACTATAGAAATTTTTCAAGATAAGGTTGAAAAGGTAAAAAGGTAAAAAGAGAAGGGTGGGAATCATTTCATAGTATCCACTCTGCTGCTGCTTTAAACGTGTAAAGCTTCCAAGATAAACCTTGCAGATCATTACAGTGCACACCACAAATTGGCCTGATACTGAGATACGCTTCTGTGGTGCAAAATGTATCAAATTAGAACAGATTTGGAACTGAGTCACATCAGCAACATAAAGGCAAAAGGAATGGCCAACTTTCTTATTCCTAAATATTTCCCAGTTGCACCTAAAAAAATGTCCTATTCCTGCTACCCTCCTCAACTCTTACATTTCAAAGGAGCACTGCAGAGCATGTTTCAGCAAATATAAGACTATAGAGCTCAATCTTCTTTCAAATGATGACCCCAAAACTTTTTCCCCTTTCTTTAATGTATATCATAAGATTTCCAGTAGTAAGTCTCAGCTTCTTCAATATGACCTAAACAACAATGAAACAGTAATTTGAATGAAATTAGAAATATTACCTATTAGCTATATATTACATATTAGCTATATTGTAGCCTGTGCATCTCCATTATAACTTCATTTATCTGTATAACCAGTGGGTTTTATCATAATATACTGTAAAATAAATACGAAAATTCCTCTTAAACTACCTAAAATGAAAGTCAAGAATTGAACATGTGACCAATCTTCAGATACAGATACACACACTTATGCTAGAGATTTAAAATTCTAATAGTTTCCTTCCTTTAGTGCATCTGAGATAAATATACACAAGGACCTTCTCTTCCTCCTTGTCATATTCATCATGATGTTCTATTTCAATAATGTTTCAATTACTTTCAGCAGTGAAGAATGAGGAAATACATCAATTCATTTAGCAAGTTAGTAACATTGAGACCAAATTAAAAGACACAGGGTTTTATGCAAATATATACATTGTAAGCACACTTGAACTATAAAAATGTTTAACATGTAGCCATGGATGTAGTAATATATTTAAACTCTTTCTTTCCTTCCTCCCCCTGCCTGCAATCAAGATTACAACAGACTTCACTGTTAGGGTCTGATGGGTATCAGCTATTTCCCTATTTTCCAATATTCCTTAAAACTATTTATGTTTTTACTCATCAATTCTAAAATCTTTAGCAAAAGTTTTTTGCAAAATTAATTTGGGCTAGTTCACCTATCTTTGAAACAGGCATTGGAATGAGCCCTTCAATCTGTATCATCTAAACAAAATCCTCCAACGCTTCACGGAGTTCCTAAAGACTACATTCATTCCAGAAGAGGCTATAAGTTAACTCGACTTTTTGCACACATGCTAATACTTGTGGGAGTAAAGGTCAAAGCAGGCATGGTGTCCTCCATCCACCAGGGAACTAGTGTTTTGAGCCTGGTCGGAGGCCAGAAACTACCCAGGCTCACTCCCTCCTTGCAGCCCATGAAAATTGTTGTGGTTTGAGCCAGGCAGGAGGTGAGATAACCATGGAAACTTACCTGGGCTCACTCCCCTCCCTCGCAGCTGGACAGAGGAGAGGAGAAAAAAAAAATTCAAAGCATTCATGAGAGAGACAAGAGCTTGAGAAAAACCACTGGCAAAACAGGCAAACTACTGGAAATTAGGAAACTAAATTTATTATACTAAAACTAACGGAAAAGGATAATAAGTAAAATGAGCTTTTGGAGAACACCTTCTTTCCCCCCACTTGCTTCTCCCAGCTCTACCTCCTACCCAAACGATGCAGTGAGACAGAGAATGGGGATTTTTTAGTTCAGTTCATCATTCTGTGGCTTCCTCCTGCTGTAGAGCTGGAGTCATTTTCCCCTGCTGCATCTGTGGGGGTCCCCTCTGGAAGGCAGTTCTTCAAGAACTTCTCCCTTTAGAAAGTCCATCCCACAAGCAACAGTGGCCCTCAAACTGCTGTAGCGTAGGTCACTCCTCAACGGGATGCAGTCCTTTCCAAGCATCCCCCTGCTCCAGTGTCTGCAGGTGGATCCCTGCACTCCCATGGGCCGCCATGGACTGCAGGGGCACAGCTGCTGCACCATGGCCTTCACCACCAGCTGCAGAGGAATCTCGGCTCCGGCTCCTGTACCTCCTCCCACTCTTTCTGAACTGCGCTTGCTGCCTCCATGTTGCTTTTCTTCTCACACCTTCTCTCTCCCTCCTCCTCCCTGGCTGGAATTAAAACTGCGCCACCAGGATTGTTCTGAATTCCTTCTTGAATATGTTATCACAGAGGTGGTACCACTTTTAATTGGCCAGCGGCATGTCCATCTTTGCAGCCAGCCAGACATTGGCCCTGCAAGACATGATGGTGGGGCTTCTAGCAGCTTCTCACAGGAGCCACCCTGTATGCCCTGCCGCTACCAAAAAACAGGCCTTGCAAAACTGCAACAGAAGCACATCCATTCCACTGTACTAATTATGTAACCACTAATGCTAACGGCTTTTCACTCTCTTAAAAAATATTCTAATATTCATGTAAAAAACTAAGTTGTTCTAAGAATTTTCAGTCAATGTGTCTTCCAGAAAAACTTGGAGTTGGTGAAGACTCAATCTATTCAAAGACTAGAAACATCATAGTGTGTCTACTCTGACTTGAAAGTCTGTATCCATCAGTGGGTTAGTTTTGCATCCTTTCTAACACACTAAATATAATGCATAATTTCTTGCTATTTATTTAAACAAATCCTCATAAACCAAACCTGACCCAATACCCAATAGTGTAGTTTGAACAACCTAAACAGCAATCATTCATCAATTCCACACCAAACAGTATTTATTTGGCTTCAGAGTAAACTCAGAATTGTTGGCTTTCTTACATTTGGAAAGTATATACCCATGGTCAAACTTCTGGGGGACAATATTTTTTATCCCAGAATCTCATAAAATTGTACACACTAATTATGCTTGAGGTCCAAAAGAATAAGTAAACATGCAAAGGATAAATGAATTTACAGAGTCCTATTTCCAGCACCTAGAGAATATAACATGTAAGGAAATAATTGAGATTCTAGAATCAGTGCAAAAATCTTCCTGGAGAGTTAATGTAAAGAGAAAGCACACTGACATTCCAAGAAGTTGCCTTAGAAGGCCAGATGAAGCTTCTTTTGAGACTTGCAACACAGGTTTTAGTGTTAATGAGGGATGCCATTTGATGCTCTGCTAAAAATTTTATTTTTTTAACAAGCTATGTGCTGTCTTTTGGAACAAATTGACATCTAGGAAGTTGATATATTGAAGAATTAAAAATAAGATTAAAAGTACTATGCTAAATCAGTATCAGTCTAAATAACCCAAAAGCTTTACTCAAAATTTTCCAATTTTGCAGCAAAAAGAAACTTTCAGAGCAGGTTTGTGAAGTATAACAAAACTTCACATTACATGTGAAGCTTAACATTGATAGCAAATGACCCTTTTTTCTCCTCCTTTCCCATTCATTTAATTACTGTTTTGGAACATTAAGTGCACTCAACTTTATGTCAGGCACTTAACTCCTGCTGCTGAAAATCTGTCTAGCAAAGGATTTGATCCTTGAAGTTAGTGCTTCAATAGACAACTTCAGCAGCAATACAACCTGTAAGTCATCTGCCTACTCACCAACTTCTTAAAAACCAAATTGAATGTATATTTCTTTCCTTATCAAAACAACGTACTCTCTAGAATATATGTGTCTGTGCATAGCAGTGTAAACACCCCCTGGTAAACATTCAGAGTCAGGCTTGGAGGGCTGCATCATAGACAGGAGGGAATGATGAGAAAATAACAGCTTACATTTCCATACAGCTGCTGCTCCAAAGCATTCCAAAGCCTTATTTTCTTTACAGGCAGCTAAAACACTCACTTTCTCCAGGCACCAAGCATTTCTGAGTTGAAGCACGGCAGCTGTTGAGCACTTGACAGCATTGCCACACAGTCAGGAGGGCCTGCTGACAAAAACATTTGTTTTCCTCTGAGATAGCTGCATTTCAGTTTTTGATGGAGGCAAACCAAAGCAGCTAAATATTATTTGCAGGAGCACTTTGATGCCTTGATGGCAAGCATATGGCAACAAAGTCTGCTTTGCAATCTATGCAGACAAAAAATTAAGACAACTGAAAGAAAGAATGATCTCTCTTTCATAAATGGGATGTTAAGGCACAGAAGGCTCACTACAATGAATAGTCTAAGCTTATACCTAGATCATCTAAGATCCAGGATAATCAGAATGTTAACATTTGTCTTCTCTCAGTGTGCCACAGTAACATAACTCATATCTAAATGAATGATTTTCATCCATTTGAAGAAGGATGTGTATGTGACTTACCACACCACTTGGAACTCTTCCACAAGTGCTCTTGAGAACTGACATTGCAGTGGCTGTCTATTAATTGCCCAGGGAATAGCTGGATCTGAACATAAAGTGCAAGCTCTCAGGTACACCAATTATTCCTAATACTTCTGCATTTGAAATGGAATTCAGGAATGCCAGATATTTCAGAGAGAGCATTATTCTTACACTGTCTACAGAGTAAACATAAAAAGCCAGGTTACCCTCCTGGCCTCTTACCAAATGCAGACAGGAGACAGCATTTGCAATAACATTCATTTAGATACACACAAGCAAGGGGACACCCCAAAGGCGCAGCACAGAAATCTGTTGGTACTGTCCTGCATTTCACAACCTGGAAACCTTCCCAGGCACCCAAGAAAACTCCGATACCACGTGGGACTGTTTGCTATGAAATCCAGGCCCACAAACACACCATTGATCTCTCTATTCTCAAGCTTCTGCATAGCTCCTGCTCCTACTCCTCATGCTCCACAACAGTTGCTGCTGGGAGGCCAGACGACCTGAGGGAGTCACAAATCAAGCAGTGACAGCAGGATCCACGTGCAGACACACACACAGACACACCCTCCTGGTTTTGGCAGGGCATTCGGACAGTGTAGGATTCAAGCATTAACAGTACATTGTAATGCATAGATCAGTTCACAACTTCATAACGCTTGTCTTTGGTTGTGTGCAGATGAGGTATTGCCAATAAGAAGGTGCCACCTGAACAGCTTTTTCCTCACACCTGTGAGTACTAAAGCAAATCTAGAGCTAAGAGTCTGCAACTCCAGGAGCCAGGGAGGTAGCACAACACTAAAAGCCCTGCTCACCTCTCACTCAAAGACACCTCTCGGCAAATTTGGAAAATAGTAAGACAGAAAAGCTTAAAAGCCATGTTTAGTATATTTTAAGAGCACTGGTCCGTAAATAAACAATACAACTCTGATTTCTATTTTAAACTGCACCAAGGACCAAAAGCAGTCAATAACATACATAAGATGTATGGACATTTACAGCATTCATTGAATGACTACAAAAATCTAGAGAAGATGTTGCCAAATTCATATCAATTAAAGTGCCATAACAATAGGGGCAAGTGATGGAAGACTTCTAGCCTGTTACAGAGGAGCTGCCAGTTCATGGAGAAAACAAGTAATTATAGTTGAGGGCTTTAGTGCAACAACAATCATCACTTAATATATTTCTTTTAGATCAAGGGAAACATTTTCAAGTTTTCACTACTCTGCTACTACTCAGAAGCAAAAATTAACACCAGTAAGTTATGAAGGGTAAACAACTAAACAAAAGACTATATAATGATTTCTAAGAAGCCTGCAAGAAATGTACTGTTAAAACAGTCAGTTAGAAGTCCAGGCAGGAAACTGCCCAAGACAAGGGGCAAAAACTTGCAAGAACCTCTTCTTTTCCCCAGGCTGTCATCCAGAAACACCCAAATGATCAGCTTAAAACAGTAAAAATTCAAAATATTGCCTCTCCTGATGAATACTCAATGAACTATGCAAGAATCATAGCTTTTTCTGGAATAGCACCTATCTGCTGAGGAAAAGAAAATAGGCTGCAGAGAACCAGAAAGCAGTCTCTCACATGCAGTCAAGGAACTGATTGCAAAACGCTTTTCAGACCCTGTGGTAACAGTCAGAAAAATGCTGGGTAGGTGTGAAAAAAAAAATATTTCAGTTCATGCAGTTTGCTTCTGAAGAAATGAAAGGAAAACAACAGGCAGCATTCTGGAGGTTACAAGACCAGTGCTAGAGCAATAGCTATTACTTGGGACCAATCTACATAGCAGGAATTGACAGATACCAATTTCATATCACACTACAGTTTTCTCATGTTAATAGAGACGCAATTAAGCAGAAAAGACTGAGCTGCTCGAGTCAGGTCATATCATAAACTTCCATCTGGTGATACAGAAAAACCCCCACATTTTACACTGTATCCATTTCATACTTAATTTCTGGTATTGGCTGACTGGTTGCCTTATTACAGTAAAAGAGCTCAGTCTGCTAATCAGCACAGGTACACCTGCATCTGTAAGTCCAAAACCTCCCAGTGCTATTCCCAGATATTGCCACCATCTATGCTAGTAAGCTCTCAAAGCATTTTTTGACATGTCTTTGGCCTCTTCTGCTTGGACAACCCCAGAACTTGTGTTGCAGCTGTAGCATTTAAGGGACAGCTCCCAGCATGCAGCGTGAATGCAGCTATCTTGTGAAGTTCAAGATAGCAGAGTGCTGACAGGTCCTATCCCAGCCTCCAGGTGTTTAGTTTCTTTATACAGAATCATTCAACAATTTTTAGTTCCTTCAGAGTTTAATCCTATCTCAGAAGAAAATAATTTTTCAGAGGTACATGACTCAAAACATGTGGTGTTCTCTCTCAGTTCTTTTGAGTGCAATAGTGAAGGCATTGAACCATTCATAAATTTAATTTCCTCTAGAGGTTTTGTGCCCAAGATTTCATTTGCAATAGTGTTATTTTACTGGCTACAGTGATGTTAATGTGTTTTGAACTAGCATAACAGAGAAAAAATACACATTATTTAAAAAAAAATAGTGGTAATGAAAGAACTCATTGCTGAAGTTGTTAAGATTAAATATTAGATAGTTTCTCATGGTAAAAAAGTACAACTGTTTTATAAATCCCCACAGTCCAACCTGGCAACAGCTCCCTCTGCATATCTGCTTTGGATAGTTACCTTATGGATATCCTGCTTTGGAATTCCACGCAGTGTGCAGTAGTAATAAAGATGTTCCCAACACGTTAAAAGTTCATCCAGGGCATCTTGCTGTGGACAATAGCCAATGAGAATGCCTTCTGAGCTAGCAGACAATATATCCATCTCAGACCTGTTTAAAGAAAAAGAAAAAGACTTGAATGTTCCTTAACAAAAGCCAAGGCCCAGGCTCCACCCTTGGATACAAGACAAACACAGGTAGCCTCAAATCCATAGGTAAAGGAGATGGAGCCTCTTTGCCATGGTTACTTAGCACAGCACCACCCACATGCAATGCGCACTTTGTGTCCCTTTTGGGTTAGCACAGACACCTGCATGTCACTGCTGTAACAGCATGTGTGTCGAGGTCAACAGGACAACACAGGAGGAAGACAGGCCCATGAGAATTAATGCTCACCCGGTTTACCTCGCTTAACTCTTCGGAAGAACCTGCTCTAAGGAGACACATTTCAAACCACATGGCGTTCATATTGGATATTATACCATACCAAATATTATATTCATATCAATCACACTGATTACTGAAGAGGCAGGACTTGAGAGAGAGGGAAATGATGCTGTGTATTCTTTGTGTGTCTATGCCCACAGGTATGCATGCCTGCATTCTCTGAACAACAAGAGTAAAACAAAACACAGGCTATTAAAACCTAGAAGCTTAAGAGGCAATACAGGAAAAAGTATAAAGTATCCTGATTTAAGAGACTTTGGCCTTCACTTTGTAGCTATACAGCATTACTTGAAATTACATTCATTGCTAAGAAGCAAGCTTGATTGCAATGGTGTCTCATTACCCATAATGACACTAAATCTATCCTATTTATTCCAGCATCTAATTCAACACTCAATGATGCTGATTTACATGTACAGAAAGACCTGTCAAAATGAAGATACTTAATAATAAAAAAGTCTGAGCTTTGAAATAAAAAAATTTCAAAAGGTTCTGAGTAGCAGAATATTTTTCCCGTAAGTGTTTTTTTACGTTTCTGATTAAAAGAACTAAATATATGATTAATCATTTAGACACAAAGTAAATGCATTAACTGTGGGATCTACAAATACCAGCACTAGTGAAAATATAAATATGTATTTCCTGTTAACAAGATTCAGGAGTCTGGGGAGAAAAAATTCTGCATTTTACATAATAAACCACAGCACCAAAATATATTTTAATGCTATCAAAAGATAAATTAACATGATTATGACAAACCTTGCTGTGGACTAATTAGAATGGTCCTTTGCACTTCACAGCAAAGATATAAAATCATAGTATCTTTGTTATTTTGGATGATGTCAAATAAGTTAACTGCCTATAGACAGCTCTCTAAACAAAGAGTTAGGAAAAAATAGAAGGGTGATAGAGGAAAAAGAATACCAGAAGTGTACTTTCTCATTAATTTATATCCACTTATAGGATATTTTAAATGAAGTATATACAGAATTTTTACTGGCTCAGTTTCCAGCCATACCTAAACCACATTAAATCATTCTTCTAAGGTCATCTTTACCATAAGATATGGATTGATTATTGTTAACCTTTTGCATAACCAGTCAGAAGCAGTGGATTCCTTATTTAGTGAACTCTAACACAGCAAAACACTATTGACAGCGATTGCTGTTGAACACAGAGAGATGGGACTGAGATTTGTTTTACTAGGAAGATTCATGCACAAGGTCATCTTTTGGTGCAGCTGCTGTCTTTTGACAAACAAGAAAATGTGCCAAGTTCAGTCACAAGAGAACAAATCTCTCTCAGGGGTAATTTCAGGGACATTTACTCAGCATGAACCCTGTAGCTGGATAGAAACATTGAGTCTGGAATGGGTCCCTACCATGAAGAACAAGTTAAGTATGGGCAGCTGCAAAAAACAACAGACATGTAATGTTCTTTAGCTAGAATTACATTAGACCATTGTTTTGCAAGAGGAAATAAAAAGTGTCCCCAGTGCTAATTGTACACACATGGGTTTAGTGCTGTTCCTCCGTAAAGCACCCAGTCCTAGGTGAACAATATCCCATCCACGGACTTTTAGCTTTTATAAAGGAAGGGCACAGTGCAAATGCATCATTTAATATTCTTACTCAGTTTGGTCCTTATCTTGCGAATGTATCCATTAGTGCTGACCTTGAACACTTAAAGGGTACCCACTAATACAGATTCTGCTGTCTTCTCTAAAGATCTCATGGACCTTTCCACTTCCCACCTCCCCCCAGTCTCTGTATCTGTCAAATCAGAAAACAACCCAACCAGAAGAAAAAAAAAAAAAGCCATACGAGGATTCTGATCTTTTATTCAGACTTTTTTTTTTCATGTACAGTATAATGCCTATTTTTCCCTCAGCAGTGTCACTGAGTAGATTTCGAAATCAAAATGTGGGACATTATCCCTCAGCTTAGCTCAGCCAGGTCCTAAGCTTTTTCTGAAGATATAAACAATATATACAAAAAATAAATGAAAGAAAAACACACTATAATTTTTAATTTTAGTACTATTGTACAACAGAAAACAAGTCCCCATCTTAGAAAATTAATTTTCCTTGAAATTCAGTCAATCGCTCAGATTTCATTTTTATGGGTCTAAATTAAATGAACATTTCAAGTAATGATGGCATGTTACCAGAAAATCTTTTCGGTAAATGATATAGTGCAAATTCTTTTCCCTTTTCTTCTTGTATTTTCTGATTCCATTCATTAAACTATTTATAATCCTCTTCTTCCTTAACAAACATCATCAGATATACTATTAACAGAATCAAATTAAACACATTTTTTAATATTTTCTGAAATATAGATTCGTATGCAGTAAATGTTGGTTTTTTCCCTCAAGCTAGAGAAACATAGCCATTTGTTTTCTGTCCTATTATTATCAGCATGCCAGCATTTTTCATTAGGCTACTCACATTAAAAACTAGATATATGTAAAGGAAAAATCAGCTCCTTTTATAAATAGAGAGAGAGAGAAGTACAGATTCCAAGCCCTAGTACCTGAAGTATAGAAGGTATTCCATACCTTTCTTAATACTTTGGTGAGAATCATGATATTTTAGTGCAAATCATCCTGAGAAAACATCCAGTACTCAAGAAGACTTTCGTCAGTTTGAAGTGCTCATCTCACAGTTTTATACTGTTGAGGAATGAAACTTGCCAGGCTTTCAAGATGCTGAGATAATAAACTAAAATCAGAGTATATTTGATAAAATTTTTGATTCAAAGTTATTCCTCCACTGATCATTTCCAGGCTTTTTACATTAATCAGTTTATTTTATGTGCCTAAAGAAAACCCTGCCATCTGATTACAGCCCTGAAGGTTGCATGGGGCTGCCATGAGGCACTCCAGTTAGAAAGCCTTTGCTGGCACTGAAAAGAAACATAACCACTGGAATGAGTGAAAATAATCTTGGACAAAACCTGTTGCCTTCTCTTGTATGAACGGGACCTGCAGTTTCCAGAAGGCTAGGCTGGCTACTGCAGAGACTAGATCTGGTTCTTGTTTGTTATGGTGGTTACCAGCCACGTCACTTATGGGTGGCTGGCATTCAAAGGTAAACCTCTGTGTCATGTTTCCCGAGACGACTGGATACTTTTGGTATCAGCCCTATGGCTGTTTTTGGAAACATTGTTTCTCTATTGCCTCCGCTGGGTGCTTTGCTTCACTTTTATATGCTTTTTCTGCAGTTTTTGAATGCAATTAAATGCAGTGATATATATATGGTACTTACAATACCACATATATAAATATATATATGTATATATATATATGCTTCTGCAGAGGGATAAATTCCATTAATTAGTCAAAATGAAATATAAATTTACAAATTGCAAAAGTACTTAGACATTTCATTGTCCTCATAACTGCACATTCAATTCAGTGAATACTAATGCTCAATTAACATTATAAAAAAATCAAGGTTCAAATATAATTAATGTAACCATAGCTTCATTATAATTGAACTAATTATACTGATATACAGTGTAAAACCAGCCATTTCAGCCATTATATTGATGTAAATTTATTCTGCCTTTCAAGTTAAGCTATTTGAATTACATTTTTAATTATTTATCAAGCCTCATATAATACCTATCAAAAGAGTCCAAGTTCTAGCTATAAAGAAATATTTTACTTTTCCCTCTTTGTAGAGCAGTTCTTTGGTCCTATGACTTTCTAATCCAACAGCTGAGATGACTGACACTTAATTCAAATAGGACAGGGAGTTGCTGTCATGGAGGATCTTTGTGCAGAAGGGAGATGGAAATTTATGGGAGATAAGTTAATTACATGAGGAAGACTGCCAAATGCTTTAGTCCTTCATGGGGCAACTTATGAACAAAATGACACCTGGTTTATCTATTTTTTCGCATATGCACCCCACTACACTCTAAGGATGAATTTAAAGCCAGCTCTGTTTGGCAAAATACAACGGGAGAGATTGCTAAATAGAGGGCTCCGAAAAGGCAAACAAGCCATCGGTCACTCATTATTTTACATTGACCTTGACATGACACTTTAAAGGATTTTGACACTTTATTTTCAAAGCTGTGTTTAGCTCTCCTCACTTGAGGAAGATTTTATGACAGAGTTACTGAAGAGCGTTTAAACACAAGTATATAAAGGGGAAGAAAACAAAGCACGGCCAATGCACACACACACAAGAAACAGTGGAACAGATGTACAGTATCTGCTGATACATTAGCCCAGCAGACATTCAAAGACTATGAAGACTTACTTTGTTCTCTTTTGTTTTACCACTTTGTTAAGTGTCAGCTGTTCTTTGTACATATTTAATGCAGACCTTACTTCTTCAAGCTGTTTGACAGCAAAAGTAACTACAAAAATGTTTTGTTTCATACACTACCTTTCATTTAGATAGCTCCCACATTGGTACCAGGATAGTTTTGTCAGAGTTAAGCATGAGCTAATTTGTAGAGCAACAACTGTGCTACAGAGAACACAAAGAACCCTTCTAAATGTCAAGCAGACCATGCACTTAACCAAGCACTTAACTATTATACATACTTGATCTTCACAACTCTTCAAAAGTCTGTCAGTCTCCTAATGCCTTATAACAAGATACTTTATAAATACAAGCAAATGTTATTACAATAATCTCCTTTCTAGTAATTTTCATTTTTGCTTTTAATATTTCTACCCATTACAAAAGGTGCTGCACTATCACTATTTTATTTCCAGGTCCTCTGAAGCAAAATCTTCAATGCTGCTTGTTCCTTTGGCATCTTTAACACTGGACTTGCAAATATCCCTAATATGGAGACACTCTCTCTGGAAGCTAATTGCCTCTTTGTTTCATTTGCACATATATGTCACTGATGACAGCAATGTTAATGAGGTACACAAAATAATAAAAATGGTAAAATCCCCTGTGAATGACATTATCTTCACAAGCTTAGCTGTGGTTAGTGATAAATTCCTATTTTTTCTCTTACTGGACTATCTTTATTGCATAACAGTTACAGCCAGAATGGGCCTGCAAAGATTATATATAAGTTGCCTAAAAACATTTTCTGCAGAGGGATAAGAAAATTCAAAAAAACCCTCCAGTTTTCTGGCAGACTTCTCAGCTTGTATACTAGAAATATACATTCATCACAGAAATTGTAGGTTACAAATTTTAGGTACATAGTGCGTTTAAAATATCTACTTAATTTGTAGTGTACCAAAAAGAGAAAACCCTAATAAAAACAGATCAGAAGTCTTCCCTTCCCCAAAAGCATTCTCCCATCAAGAGGAAGGCCTGGAAACTCTGATTTGTAGAAAAGTTGTAGTGGGCTCTAGTATTTAACAAACATTTCCACTTAGCAACACTCTGACTTATGAAGCCCAGTGATACCAAAAACTGTTACATAATATCTAGCTTCTATGGATTATATTAGCTTTTGTTATGAAAACAGACACAGTTTTCTCTCAGATTCTTAGAATTAAGCTCCTTGGTTTTTGGTGGTACTAAGTATTCAGCAACCAACCAGCCTAGAGGTCAAAAATTCTTTTAAAAGTACTTGAAGACATTGTGAATCTGTTCTTATGCCCTGTTAAAAAGGCAGTTACTTCTCAGGAGCATATTTTTCTTAATTTCTTCGAGACTCTAGCAGCAGTTCCTTGAATACAAGTTGATTATTAGTGTATGAGGCTCTTTCTATATAACCCCATGCACTTCCAGGACTTTTTAGGTTGACCTGAAAATTCTACTTTGCATTCAAAATGTATCTTTGAAAAAGCTCGTCTTCTATTTCTAATATTCATATTGTTCCAAGGTGCAATAGCTGTCCAATAAAAATAAATGCTGTTTTCAGTGCACCTGTCTCAAAAAGACATTTCAAACTTCATTTTCAATTCAATGAGTAGCACAATGAAAATGCACGTATGGATTTGTTTGGGGCTTTTGTTTGGTTTCTTTGTTTATGTGTTTCTGAACCAGGACCTTTCAAGCATAGTTATTCAAGGAACTGTTATGAATTAAGGATTTTCTGCATGGAGTAAAAGTGAAGTTCTCCAGTGTTTATAATAACAATTTTGCATACTCATTTAATTATTTGATCATGAAGAATGCATCATGAAGGTAGCTTTAAATTAAATGTTAGGAAGAAATTCTTTACTGTGAGGGTGCTGAGTCACAGGAACAGGTTGCCCTGAGAAGCCTTGGATGCCCCATCCCTGGAAGTGTTCAAGGCTGAGTGTGGCTTTGATTAAGCTAGTTCAGTCGAAGGTGTCCCTGCCCATGGAGGAGGGTTGGAACTAGATGATCTTTAAGGTCCCTTCCAACCTAAACCATTTTATGACAGAGGACAAAAGTTGTGTTCTTTCCAGTCAAACCTGAAAGAGTTGGGATAGACGTCTAAGCTCCCGGACAACTATTCATCAGGAAGAGCTATCAGAGGTAATATGGATTACCTCTGATTTATGGAACCTCCTTCAAGAGGTAAATTTTAAACAAAAAAGTCTAGATCTAGTCTAGAACTTTAGTCATTCTTAACTGCTGAGGAAGGGTTCTCCAGGCCTATTGTGGTTACCATCTCACCTATGGAAGAGCCAACGAACTTGCCCTTTAGTGCTTTTCAGTAGTACAGCAACACGGTGCACCATGATCTGCTCAGCAGCAGTTTCCAAAATATGAAGCAAGGAGCAAAGTTAGGAGGGACATAAATTTTGTCTGACAGCCTCAAAGTTGTCTAAGCTTAGCTACTGTGTAACAGCATCACTTGCTTAAGGTTGTCTTCTTAAGTCAGTGCAAAGTTTTGAAAACTTGGGACTATGGGTTTTACACTCACTTCAGCCACCACAAACACAAAAAATCCATAAACTCAGCTGACACCACCATAATAGAGGGTTGATAATTAATGTTGTCAAGGGTATTTTGTGCATTGAAATTCAATTGTCTAAGGCTTTCTCTCAAGCCTCCTAAATGTGTCAAATTTCATTACCTATATTTCGGTATATGGTAAATAACATTGCATCTTAATATATGCTTTCATGTTGGATTTATAAAACAAAGTATGGGAAACAAAAGTGACACACATAATGTACAGGGAGAGCATTTAGCCTATTGTCAAAAGCCAGTAGCACACTAAAGTTGACCTCAGAAGAATTTTTATCTGTTTAGCCACAGGTACATAACAATAGGACTGATAAAAGGAATACAGACATTGTTATTTTTATCTGTTTAGCCACAGGTACATAACAATAGGACTGATAAAAGGAATACAGACATTGTTATTTTTATCTGTTTAGCCACAGGTACATAACAATAGGACTGATAAAAGGAATACAGACATTGTTAAATTGTTCTGTAACTTTTTAGAAAAAATTATCTTAGGGTTCTGAAAAAATAAATCATAGTCAGCAAATATAGTGTAAGTTCCAATATATGTAATGATTAATTATATTGTATAATTTTATATTTGCTTTCAAGTGGATGTTAAAATTTTGGAATTGTCCCACCAGATCAAATCATTGCCCAAATACAGACCTGGTACCACATTGTACAGGAAAAGCCATATGCAATCCATGAAAGCACAGGTGGGACTAAAGGTGAGTCCTGTTAGAATCTACAGCAAAATACCCCTCAAAATCTAAACAAAACTTGGGACCTTAGTTACTGCTTTGATGGCAATATTTTATTTTTAAAATTATTACAGATTATTTTATTTCTCTAAATCTCAAGTCATCTTCAGACTCATGCTATAAACTTCTGACCTCCATCATATTGAGGTACAAAGCCTTCCAGCAGTTCCATAGAATACAAAATGTATATTTTTACCTAATTTTAAATCATTTTTGTTATTTTTGTTGCTGCTTAATGTCTGAAAAATTTTGTCTCTATTCTGGGAAATTGTAAATGAAAACAACTATCTAAATGTCTCTCTAACTACTGTAAAGCCTCACTCATACCACTTCTTGTTCTCTTAAGAATTATTTTTCCAAAATCTGTTTGGCTTTTTTTTTAATAGTTCCTGTTTTATGATTAACAATTTTCTAATGATTTGCTATGAAATATATGAAAAAACACACTGAAGTAAAATTACATTTGGTAGTGGCGATGCTGTCCATTTCACAAGAAGTGCAAACTTTCCAGACGCTGAATTTTGCAATGATTTAAACTGCTTATTCTTTGAAGTTAAATCTTATGATCATTATCTTTGTAAAGAAATGAGCAAATACTGACCTGTGAAAGCATTTATTTTCTAAACCAAAGAAATATAACTTGCCATTTTGGAAATTCAAAAATGCTTCCTTTAAACATTTCTTAATTAAACTCTTGAACTGTCCATATTTTGAAATGAACATCAATTAGGAAAAGAGAAAATCCCAGAATCCATTTATATATGTGTGTATATATATATAAATACTGACTGAAAAAAAAATAACTTTACTTCTCCTTCAGTTGTGCTGGGAAAAATGATAAATATTTGTTACATCTAACCCAAAGTCCATTATTTATTTATCATTCCATCAGAGTTAGCCTCAATCTCACCAACACTACCTCTTATCCTAATTACATAGCATATTGATCAAGTAATTAAGTAATGACTCTAAGTACATAAGTGTAAGAAAACATTTTAAAATTACCCACTTGAAGCACTGCTCATCTGCCTAAGCCTGGAAAACTTTCCATGCAGCACTAGTATGGGGGAGATATGTCCATGCATCTGAACATACTGCATGTTAAGATTTTTTTTTTACAATTTTAAAAGTATGCATGTCAAGATTTCTTAAAGTCTACTCTTTTGCTACCAGACAAGTTTATTCTCAATTAACAGAGCTGTGAAACACAATTAAATGATGCTAAAATGCTTTTCCGCAGAGACTTAACAGCAATAAAGCAATATACACTTAAAAGGGAACAAAACAGGTCCCTAGAGTACAGTATAAAAGACTAGAGACGTGCTGAGTCTTTGATCATTTGCATTATCAATTAGCACTATTCTGATCAAAACCTGTGTTATTTACCCAGTAGGAGTCCTGATAACAGCATGTCCTGCAGATGGAATGATATCTCCAGTCAGCATCTTAAATGTTGTGCTTTTTCCAGCTCCATTTGTTCCCAAGAGTCCAAAACACTATCAGAGATTAAAAAAAAAAAAAAAGCAATCAACCTACTATGCTGAAAAAAAATATTATTCCTTCAAATTTCTCCCCTTTTCACATTTTCATGTGTCTGTAAGATACTGTATATGGATATAGTGTATGTGCAAATTCCCTTTCCCACTGAAAATCAGTTTTTAAACCCCCACATATATCATACTTTAGTTAACCCCTAACTCCTAAAAGTGACTTATTTAGGATTCTAACCTTCCACTTAAAACCCTGCCCAACAACTAAACGCATTATTTATCCATATTATTGGTAAATGCTACATTTGAGCATGAGGATCTTAGGTCCTACTTCCAAGCCCTGTCTATCAGTCCATAGAGTCAGTATTACCCAGCTTCGCACGAGCAGCTTAGCTTTGCACAAGTGAACACCAAACATCCCAGAGACACACTCATTTTGAACACTCATCTCAGGCCCCTAGCTGCAATCAATTTATGCTTAAACTAGGATAGGATTCATATTAAGCCTACATACAGCCCTTTATTATTTTGAAATAGTTTTTTCATGAAATTTCTTATTGATAGATAGGCTTTAATCAGCAATAACATCCTCCTGGTTACCTCAGTTACCCAACAGCTGATCAATAAATAGCAGGACGTCACCAGACCTGCACTGCCACACACTAGTTTTAACATCTTCCAATTTTATACTAGCAACAAAGATATGTCTTTTCTTTCTCAGTAGTTTTGAAATTAATATCTGTAATTCCCAAAAACATTAAAATAATGAAAAAAAACCCCAAAATGCAAGCTCAAATGCTGTTCAGTGCTAAATATCAGTTTATTAAAATAGTACATTTGCTACATGCTATATTAAAATATGCTGTGATGATTTCAGCACAGGAACTAAAAGTGTGCCTTGGTGACAAATTCAGAAATCAGTTTGCAGTTTCCAATTGAGCTGGGTGTTCTTTGCTTTCCCTTTGAACACTGAACTGCTATGCTACTTACTTACTTTTTATGTTAGCTTATAATACAGTAACTTGGTAAAGATAAGCAAGAAGAAAAAAAATTAAGATTCTGATGAAATTTTAACACAAAAAATAAGTGAACAGTCACTTCTTCAGCACCACCAGAGTTTCTGCTTTTACCTAATTATTGATTTTCAGAAATTACTACAATTGAAATTATTCTGCTGCTTTCTACAGATCTTTTGCTGTAGACACACTGAGCATGTCTGAACAATTGCTCAGAATTAAGTTCTACTTTATAAAAGGGGGGAAAAAAGATCTCTTTACCTCTCCCCTTGGTATTCCCAAGCTTATGTTTTCCACAGCTGTGTTCTTCTTACCGAAACCTCCGTAACACTTTCTGAGGTTGTACAGAAGAAGGACATCATTACCAGTTTTTCCACCAAAGAGTCGCTGTCGCTCCATTTCTACATCAACATCCTCTGAAGGGCTGACCATGCTGTTAACTGAACAATGACCCCTGAAACAGAAGATGATAACAAACAATACATGGTAAATTCGTCATTGCTGCACTCTGTGTAACTCTTACTTTCCTGGTTGCAATCCTTTAGACCTGGGAGATCAAATCTCATAAGAATTCAAGGGAAAAAACAACTACTTGTATTTTTTTGGTAGTTTCCATTAATTCAGGTACACCCCATTATTAGAAGTATATATTTTAAGATGTTCAAAGGAACCCATCATTTTCTTTCTTTAAAAATTAGTTCAATGTCCCTTGTGGCAGAATACAAATGGTAACGTACCTTGGTTTCTGGAGGAGATCCCAATGAAGGAAAAGACGTAAAAGAAGTAGTAGTGTTCCCTGAAGGGCCATTTCCACAAAAATCCAGCCAAGGAAATCCATCTCAAAGGGGCTCACGTATGAATCTATTCCAAAGTTCCTTGTCAGGTCAAACTTGATCTGATTGTATGAAAGTTCTATTAAACCCTGGCCTAAGCAGAATTGCGGGAATATGATGAATGCCCATTTGAGAATACTGTAGATGTTCTGAAAACTCTGTATTAAGATGCAGCAAGAATGAGGGAGAATAAAAAAAATGAAAAAAAATTAGTTTTCTCCAACAGCATAATGAGCACACTTGCAAAGTTGGATACGTCATTCAAATCTCACTCACAGTGAACTGAATTCTAAACTGCATATTGCGAACAACTTTTTGCCAGGGTTCATATCACGCTGCATTTTAGATTTTCTATGGCCATGGCATTTTAACCTTAATTGAGGTTCACAGACAGTATCAAAACACATGTGGCCATGATCCTTCTATTTTCTTAAAATTTTAATATTTGAATACTATCAAATCTAAATCACCAACTTAAACCCAAGTAAATACTGAATCTGCTTACAAACTTTCGTGACACATAATCCAGATTTGGCTTCAAATGTCAAGTTTTTGATCTGTACATGAAGATTCATACTCATTCTGGAACTCCTCTCCATAAAATTGTTTAAATACCATTATGACTAATGAAAATTACATACATGGAGGGAGAAGGCATATTACTATTAATACAGTGCATTACTGATCCTAGGAATATGCAGTTTATCTCTTATGTCAATATTATTCAAACACATTTTACAATGCATATAATCTATTTAATGGACCAGAACAGCTCCCATTACGTGCCAATTACAACTTAATGGTCTAGAAAATGTCAAAGTTTCAATTAACACTGTTTTCCCATTATTACAACATGCTTTTCTGGGTTATAGACAAGTTAAAATTCAAGATGGTAACAAGCAATAGAGTACACTCTAGGACAGAAAAATCATGAATATTTAAAAATCATGTTTTTCTCCTGAAAAAATCTTATCTGTGCATATATATAAACATAAATATAAACATTCTCAAATATATACATGCATGTGTATACATCTCAGTTATGAAAAGGTAAACTAAATATTTTATACTGACCTGCACTTTGGAAATTATTGCTAACAAACGAGGTAAAAGAGTCACCAGCATGGTACACAGGCCAAACACAAAATTTAAGGAGATGTAAGAAATAAAAGCTACATCTGAACTTGAGAAGAATCTGGATGCAAGATACATCCATGGTAAAGTTGCATATCTGAAAGAAACCACAGTAATTACTCGTTATGTATAAGACGGGCAAAAAACTCTTCTGAACAATTGACCAAAAAAAAGGACAAATGCTGGGATATGTATTCTTTATCAAATAACCTGATAATTCCATAGATGTATGCAAATTAATGCCACATGATGGGCAGATATGATCCATTTTTGCATATATCAACCACAGATATTTGACTTTTCTAGACAGCTCACAATCCTGATTTCTGAATGATTTGCAAACCCACGCACCTTAACATGCATCTTACACAGAGATAGAATTAAAACCAAATATTAAAGCTTAAATCATGAATGCTGAGCAGTCAGCTTTTCTTAGAGGCTTACACAGAAAGAAAAAAAAGAAAAAAAGAGGAAGAAGGTACTGAGCAAAGAGAGTGAGGAAAGAAAAAGGAATAAAAAACAATAATCCTTGAACTGGAACTAATATTTATGCCAGTAATATCTGAGAACTGAAATATCCTACAGACCATGTTGTTACCTAAACCTGATTAAATCAGTTACTAGACTAGTAACCATCAAAAATGAGTGCATAGCATAATGAGGATAAGACAGCATGTCCATGACTACACCACCTTCAGTAAGAATCTTTAAAGGAAGAAGGAAGGCACCTTCCATTCTGACAAGTCAAATGGTGGCTATCCAAAATGGAGCAGTCATATGTTTTATGAAGAGACTTTTTTAAAGACTAAAAGAACACCCGGGCAATCTGATGAGCATGCACATCACGTAAAGAGAATTTATTTTCCATTCAACAGAGTGCAAGATACATCTATCAAACAAGCAGTGTATAGACTGCAGGAGCATAGGTATCAACATACACCATTGCATTATCGTAAGTATATATGTAGTGCATATATAAATACTTTTTATATAATATTAATATGTATAACTGATTTAACAGTGAGCTCAATGCAAAAGCAACTAGCCAAAAATCTGTGAATTCCCTTCGTCATTGCATTAAACTCTAGTTTACATTACAAGCCATAAAGTCCCTTTTGAATTCAGTGTTCTGTACTTTATAGATGAACCTTTTGCATTGGAAAATGCAAAAATCCTTTACCTTAAAAAACAAACCTTTGAATCCTGCTGGAAGTAATAATGATGTTTTCTGCAGTTTACAGGAAGATAAAGGTTAAACGACTCAACGTTTGGGTCTCAAATGAAGATTGTAAGCATTCAAGATCACACCATACTTTTCAGCATCCTGTTGCCAGTCTTAATCACACAATCTTTTCTTCCCTTCACACACATACCAAAATCACTGTTCTCAGAATTGCTCTGAATTACAATATCATAAATACAAGTCCATCCTTGGAAATAGCTCAGGAAAGAGACATGATTTACCGTGCTGTTACTCTGCTGCAAATGAAAGCAAAATTTGATTTGTTTGCTAAGAAATGAGTAAGACTCTCAGAATACTAAAGTTATATGATGTTCAAATGCAGTCTTTAAAGTAGCTGCCTGTCACGCCTATTCTCTTTCTTTTCCTTCAGCTGTAGTTGCAATCTATTATTTCCTAAGTATCAAAGAAATAACATTTTGGACAGAAGTGCTTAAGCATTTGGACTATGAAAAACCTCTGCTATCATCTAAAAGAGAAAAAAAATGTAGTTTAATTAAGAGACCATTATATTTTTAAGGGAAATCACTTTAAAGTAGCACACTAGGAAACTTGATTATTCTTTCAAGCACATCCCCTTCTCTTTAACTTTTTTATATAACTGGGCTATTTTTATCTTTATTCTAGATCAGAAGTTCTGCACAAGTGCGCCCTGAAGAGACAAAAACATTTTACAAGGGAAAAAAATGCAGACAATTATGGCATGCAGAGGAAAGAGGATTACGTGCACAGTACTGGGGAAGGATAAAATGACCAAAATAGGCTTCAACATATTTACAGTGTAGTTAGTCTGAGTAAAGGGTAGATTAGGAAGAATGGCAACTCTGAAGTTTATCAGTGTCCTTGTTAAACTTATGACTGACAGCTATTGGATCTTTAATACATGTTAATATGCATTGAATACACAGACTCTCTTGTTAAAAGTCACTGCAACACCTGTTATGTCAGCCAAAGCTGAGCAGTACAGGAGGGATTATACTGAGCTGCTTAAGCTGCATCTGCAGTCAACAAAAGAAGACAGTTCAGCTTTTCAGTCAATGCTTGTTTTTTCTAAAATACTCAAACTTTAGCTCAACATTTTGCTTGAAACAATTCCAGAGTAACTGGCATTTGATAGTACACTGTGGGCAGGACCAAAGGCCATGGCATATCACAGAAAACATATCATGACTTCAGCAGACGCACACATCTGTTCTATGTGCTTCATTTGCTGCTTGGCTAAGATTTCTATGGATGCCTATGCCTCGCTAGGATGACAGCAACTGGATCACAAGAAGGATTCAATGGTTGTAAAGGTAAATTAAAAAAAAAGGTGTGAGATTTCATAGTGTAAAATCTTTGCGCTAAGACTGGTTAGAATCTGTGCCTTTAACTTGAAGGAGTCACTTGATGGAAGTGCAGAAGGAAGGAAGTGAGAGTGGTGCACAGGAGTGATACAGAAAATAAGTATGACCTTTGGATGTTTAATACAAGTTATTCACAATATCCTGGCAACATTACCTCTAGAATATTTCATACTAGTTTGACCATTCACAGCCAGGAAGGATGAGCTCAAATTGGAGTTATAAGGAAAAATGATAAAAAGAATTATCCAGGAAATTTGGAAGGCTTTTACAAGAGAGGGCTTGGCTTGTTTTGGCTTGCAAAAGTTGTTTTATGAAGGAGAATTATGAAGTATGATTCTGAATGAACTTAGGCTAGAACTTACAAGAAAAGGTTCAGCTTTGAGGATGCCAAAATAGTTTTCCAAAAAATGAGTTGCTGGAGGCACAAAACCTTGAAAACTGTTTCAGGATGCAATGCAGTAAGTTGAGGGGGTTTTGGAAGCATTTATCTGAGACTCTTCCTGGAATAGAACATATCCTGATCTTGCAAAAAGTCCTTTTTTCTCTCCTTCCCTATCATTTTCTCATGAAATAGCTATATTTCATTAACACCTGCCATGTGAGATGTGCATTCTCCACCACAAGGCTAGCAACAATTAGAGATAAGGAAGGAACTTCTCAGAAGCCTTTTCTTTTAACAATTCATCTTCAGCATTTCTTACATCACCTTAGACAGCACATGGGAAGAGTTAAAGGAACAGAACAGACCATTACTTTGATTGGCTCAACAGACTTATTTTTATAGAGTTATCAATCCTCTATTTAACTAATTATTTTAACCTTTTATAACTGGGTTTGTTTTTCAGGTCTGTGTTTTTTTCATGGGAAAATAAGAAAGAGAGGAGGATGGTGGAACTTTCCTCTCTCATAGTACTATTTGGAGACAAATCTCCACCTAGCCCAGTACTCCACATTGGACAGACTTCTCATTGGAAATATAAACTCCTGGAGCTATGTAGAATTACAGAAAATGGTTAGAACTGTAATAAAAGACAGATATTTCTTACCTTCTTGATGATATTCTGCACAGCTAAGCACTGAAATTCTGACCTATGTTATTATTCCCTCATTTTCTGGAAGATAACATACAATCAATTTGTAACAGCAAATTACTGTTATACAGCCTGAGTGTCTTCTGAGGCATTTTCACTCCTTTCTTTTTTTTAAATGTGCAGACAGATCTCCCTCCACTTTTTGTGTTTAACTTTCAAACTCACGTTTCAGCCTGTTTTCTCACTATATTTTCCTGAATCATAATCATTTCCAAAGACAGAAACCCATGCATCCAGCAGCAGGTGCAAACTATGTCTAAAGATTTATGCTTGTTTCTTAGAAGCCGTAATTCCATAGTAGCATTTCCAATCACATACCCAAAGAGTATCAGCAGGAGAACAGTGGCTGCCAAGTTCTTTCGGAAAGTGAAGGCTGATAGCTGGAAGGCACTAATGACACCAACACACAGGGTGACCGGAACCATGTACAATAGCTAGAAACAGAAGAAAAAAAGCATTGAACAGGTGAGCACCTTCTACTGGTCTTACCTAATTTGCATAGAAGGGTTATACAAATTAACTTTTCCATATTTGCAATATAACTACACTATAAATTAGGAAGAAAAGGTGGAAGAGCTTGGAGGTTTGATAGTCCACACTTGCTGTGAAACTGCCCCCTGCAAATGAAACAGCCTGACATAAAATCTGACTACAGAATATTCCCTTTAATCCTATTTCTACTGACCTTTCCAATACATCCATTTAACAAGCTAACTCTTCCAGATAATGAGTCCATGTGGGGCTATTACTCCAAAACATCAAATTACATTGTGAATATAAAAGCTTGGTTTCAGAAACAGCAGTTTCACTGATTGGTGCTTCTGTCATAGGAGAATAGGATGCAGTTTTAAAAGAGACTTTAATGAAGGACCATGTGTGCTGATGAAGCAAATGACAACTTTTACTGGGAATGGACACAATATGTAGAGCATTACAGCCATTAGGCAACAGGGAAACCAGTTTCTCTGTTTAGTCTCTTGACATAATAGCAACCAAATACTTAAGGGGGGTGGGGTGGGATTGGTACAGGGGATTCATATCTAAGTGTTCAAGAGACAGGGGTTCTGCTTGCAACTAGCAATATCAGGCTGTGAAAATCTGTGCTCAGCTCCATTGAGTGTTTGCCTGCTCTGTGCACTGAACCTGAGCTCATTAGTGCAGGGACTGCCTGCATTTCTGCTTATATAATATTTAGCTTTATCCTAATATAATTGAGATTCTGAGGTACAACTACAACAGAGGCAACAAATTAAGGTCTAGCCAAATATTCAGTGTAGAAGAACAACGTACTTACTGCTAAAATTGGACTTCCATACTGAAGTACAATGAAAACATGTTCCAAATTAAACCAGAGGCCATCACCTCTTTGCTACTGGGAAAACATATACTTTTTTAAGAGAAGGGCAACAGAGTGAAATGTAGATGGATGCAATGTTCTCCTCTTATTCACAATGTACCTTTTCAGTGCCATATACAAATATCATAACATACCACCCAGAGATTTAGGTTTCAGTTATTCTGAAACTGTTTAAAAATATGGCAGAGAAGTCACAAAGCATTTGAGTCCCAGTATGTTTCAACAGATCTGGGACTTCTGTCTAGAAATAAATAAATAACTTAAAAAATCAAACTCTATTAGAAATCTTACCCTGAAATCATTGTGTATTACAGAAGTTGTGCCTGTACAATAAAACAACTTTAATTTCGCCCCTCTAGTGACACAAGCTTAATCTGAACAAAATTTCTCTGTCTTTAAATTTTCTTAGCACTTACACTTTTTCCATTTGTTGATCATAGTAATGAATACCATTAATGCCTATAAATACAGTAAGAACAGCCTCATTCTCATGAGAGCAATTTCATAAATCAAATACTTCTGCAGGCCTAGCAAAGATTGTGCTACCAGTAATACAGAACACAGTCTGTAATACCTAAAATACGTAGAGGGATTTAAAATTTGACAGTTCATATATTCATGTGTTCAGTGTCCCTAAATGATCTGCAGCACAATTAGCATTTAAAGCAGTGTCTGTTCTTTCCCAGATCATGATTGATCATGCAGTACTGTGTTGAATTTGTGAGAACATTTTGAGAGATTGGCAGAAAATAATGAGGAGTTGACTTTGCTCACAAGGAGAAACTGAATGATGAAGGACTGAGTTTTTAACAAAGCTTTCTTATCTGAAGCAGCAGCAAAAAGAAATACAAAGATTGACTGGTCAAGTAAATAACATTTGGAGAAATTTGCTCTTACCTCTAGACTGCTCAAATGTGAAAATTCTGATTTCAAGCATAGGTGGGTGAAGATCTAATGTTTCAGAATTAGAATAGTCTGAATGAAAACAGAGCATTCTAAAAATCTCTGTTCCTTATCTTACAATCCAACCCAAAGGTTGGAAAGGGCCTTAAAAACATCACGTTCAACCATTAATCCAGCACTGCCAAATCCACCACTAAACCATGTCCCTAAGTGCCATATCTACATGTCTTTTAAATACCTCCAGAGATGGACACTCCACCACTTCCTTGGGCTGCCTGTTCAGTGCTTGCCACAAAAAAAAGGTACAGATTATAAGTATCTCTCTGATCCACAACAGACAACATAATTATCCCTTAAAGTAGCTGAGTATTATCTTCAGTTTTGTCCACTAATCTGAAAGATTTTGCCAGTGGAAACTCAAAGCACAGAAATTCCTGCTGTGAGCTGCTGTGTGGAAGATTCTCTCTGTCTGTGTTGATTAGCCAACTGCCTTTTAATTGTAAAATAGTGTACATACCTACAGCTAGCAAATAATTTACAATTCAACTTTGGGAAGCAAAGTCCTGTATTAAAGTAGGAATAGTGTCCCAATGCTTGTTACCATGTCAGCCAAGAGCTGTCACCCTGCACAATTCAAATCTCATTCACGTATTTTGTGACCATATCTCGTTTTGCTCATTTATGACAAACTAGCTAAAAATCTACACCTGAGCCCCACATAATACATACCATATCACAGCAGAAGTTAGCAAGCCAATAAGTTTTGTAACCCAGGCCTGTGATGTGCTGCAAGCGTTTTGTGCCAGATACTCTGTCTTTCACTATGGCACTTCCAATGGATGCGGTGAGGATAGAGAATCCCAGCATGATACACAGTGCTACCCCACACTGACGAACATTTTCCATTCTAGGGTAAAAAGCAAAATAGTGTAATGAAAACAGTGGGCAAAATCCACTCACATGCTAGCATTTTCTAGGTCAACTTCTACCAAAACACTAGATATTAGGACCTTAATCCTATCTGCAAAGACAGATTCACAGAATGTTTTGGGTTGGAAACGACGTTAACAATCATCTGCTTCCAATACCCTGCAATGAGCAGGGATGTGATGTCTGTACACTGTCAACATCTAATTAAAGAAGAGGAAGGAGATGCATTGAGTTACAAAACTATACATGAGCTACAGAGCACAGCATATGTCTGAATTGTAAAGTGTAGCTTTTTAAAATATTTCCCCCCTACAGGAGATTAAAATTTAAACCCTTGACAATCATTTGAAGCAGTTACCCTGTTTTAAACTGTCATGACACAATCAGCATAAATTCAGTATTTTTCTCTGCAAAATACTGCAAACATTTTTGATATAAACCATGGGCTTGACAGACAGTCCACACTAGAAAATGTTTCACTCAGTGGAACTAAATTTTGTCTATCAAGTCATCAATTCCAGGCAACACATATTCTTATCTAACTGATAGTTTCAATTGTCTCCTGATTGCTGCTATTATATAAGAGTTTGCTCACATTTTGTCCTCGTCCAACAAGGCTCCTCCATATGGTTGGCTGTAGAGTGTTATCCCTGTGAAAAGAAAAATAAATCATGAAGTATTAAATACTTTATAAGGTCTTCAACTTCTACAGTACACTGATAACACTTGTTACACATATGAATAAAAAGGCTAAATACTTAGCAATTGACAGAAAGAGACCAAATACCAAGCTGAAAAACCAAACACTCTCTTCTGTATAGCGATTTTTAGAGTTTAGATCCACCAAAATCTAATGAATAAACGTAAGTAATAGTTGCTTTTCTGCATCTTGAACTTCAGAAATTGGTTCAACAATGCTATATATTTCTGCAGAATCTATATTACAAAAGAGACCAAATACAAAACCTAAAGTAGAATTTGTTCATATATCTCATTTTCTGTAGTAAGGTAGATTGTTGCTGCAATTTATACACTTGGTCTAAATTTTAGATTAGATTTTTTTAGCAATTTTTAGATTGCTGATGTTTTCCAGAGAAAAACTGTTTAGCTAAATTCAGAAAAGAGAAAAAAAAACCACCTTAGATTGAAACTGTAAAGCTTTAAATTAAAAACATACCCATTTTGGAAGACTAAGAAAAATCCCGAGCAGGTAATGTGTTCTTAGGCTTATTTTGGTTCTTGGTGCAACCAACTTGCAGCATCTAGCAAAATTAAGTTTGGAATTGGAAGGTAGTTTTTGAACAAAAACTGTGTCTTTTTGCTTTTTTTCTTTTCAAGCAAAAGACAATAATTAGCGGGCAGAGGTGCAAAACTGTTGGTGCAAAAGTTGCTGTTCAACTGGTTTTGATGCTGTTTGTGACTTATTTCTGCATATGTGCCTGACAGGTGTGCCAGCTGTGCTGGTTTTGGGCTGGATGGCATTACTTTTCTTCATAGTAGCTGGTGTGGGGCTGTGTTTAGGATTTATGCTGGAAACAGTGTTGATAACTCAGGGATGTTTTAGCTATTGCTGAGCAGCACTGGCACAGAGCCAAGGCCTTTTCTGCTCCTCACTCCACCCCACCAATGAGGAGAATGGGAGGGCACAGGGATTTGAGAGGGGTCACTGTGGGACAGCTGACCCCGGCTGACCAAGGAGACATTCCACACCATATGGCATCATGCTCAGCATGTAAAATGGAGGAAGAAGGAGGAATAGGAGGGATATTTGGAGTGATGGCATTTGCCTTCCTCAGTCAATATTAGGTGTGATGAAGCCCTGCTCTCCTGGGAATGGCTGAACACCTGCCTGCCCATAGGAGAGAGTGAATGAATTCCTTGCTCTGCTTTGCTTGTGTCTGTGTCTTTTGTTTTATCTATTAAACTGTCTTTATCTCAAACCACAAGTTTTCCCTCCTCTAGTATTCTCTTCCCCATCCCACCGGGGAGAGTGAACAAGTGGTTATGTGAGTGGGGCTTACGTTAAATCACAACATCAGAATTATTTGATTATAGTATCTAAGTAAATCTATGCTGCTCCAAATTAAAACAAAGAAGCTAACCTTGTCCTAACAACAATTACAATCATTCCAGTATCTTTTGGAAAGATATACATTGTTGGTAGGTAGACTTAGATGGACTCTGCAGGTCACCACTTAATTGAACACACGTCATATTTCGTTAGACTCCAGCTGTATAAAGATAAAAAATATCTTCATTCTAGTAACGGGTGCAACTTGTCTAAGCACATATTTCTTTTTGCCCCTTTAATTTTTCATTCTTCCTCTTCAAGCCAAAGTAATCTAAATATTACTAAGTCACTGCGTGGTAAAAAACTGAACAGAGGATAATGATTAACTCACACACAAAACTAGTACAAGATAAAGATTTTTCAAATAACAGCTAAATGAAGTACACTGAAGCCAAATGGTAGTTAGAAAAACAAAAGGAGATTGAAGTCAATCTTCCTCTGGTTTTGATTCATCACTAGTAGATACTTCTGCTATTTGTAGAAGTCTTTCATGTCATTTGCCTAGAGGGATGGTTTAAAATTTTCCTTTGTTTTTCTTTTAAAGCATTAATTTTTTTAACAATTGCTGCTATTCATTCTGAAGCAAAACTAGCATATCAAAGAAAATGATTTTTTCCCACTGGAACCACTGAATTTCCATTTATGTAAAGGAAAAGCAGCCTGAGAGAAAAAATATTAGTTCCCAGAAAGTTTTTCTAGGCTTTTCTAATGCTTGAATAAAAGTGTGCATATTAGAAGAAATAATAATAGAATATGCTGAATTGGAAGGGACCCATCAGGATCATCAGATCCAACATCTGGCCCTACATAGGACACCCCAAAAGTCACACCATGTGCCTGAGAACATTGTCCAAACACTTCTTGAGCTCTGTCAGGCTGGTGCTGTGACCACTTCCATGGGGAGCCTGTTCCAGTGTCCAATCATCCTCTGTGTGAAGAACCTTTTCCGATATCCAACCTAAACCTCCCCTGACTCAGCTTCAGGC
The DNA here is from genome assembly GCA_013400975.1 of Atrichornis clamosus. Classification (NCBI taxonomy): domain Eukaryota; kingdom Metazoa; phylum Chordata; class Aves; order Passeriformes; family Menuridae; genus Atrichornis; species Atrichornis clamosus. Next base: position 51,424 of record WBMZ01007257.1, read on the forward strand.
CATTCCCTCAAGTCCTGTCACTGGTGACCACAGAGAATAGGTCATTGTCTGCCCCTCCTCTTGCCCTGACAAGGATGCTGAAGACCACAGTGAGGTCTTCCCTCAAGTTCCTCTTCTCCAGGCTGAACAGACCAAGCGACCTCAGCCACTCCTCATACAGCTTCTCCTCAAGGCCCTTCACCATCCTTGTGGCCTTCTTTTGGACACTCTCTAAGAGCTTAATGTCTTTTTTATATTGCGACACCCAAAACTGCACACAGGACTCGAGGTGAGGCCGCCCCAGTGCAGAGCATAGAAGGACAATCCCTCCCTTGCCCGGCTGGCGATGCTGTGCCTGATGCACCCCAGAACAGGATTGGCCCTCCTGGCTGCCAGGGCACTGCTGNTGCCAGGGCAGACTCAGATTCAACTTGCTGTCCACCAGGACCACCAGGTCCTTTTCTGCAGTGCTGCTCTCCAGCCTCTCATTATTCCCCAGCCTTTACACACAACCAGTGTTGTCCCAGCCCAGGTGCAGAATCTAGCACTTCCCCTTGTTGAACTTCATACAGCTGGTGATTGCCCAGCCCTCTGATTTGCCGAGGCTTCTCTGCAGGGCCTCTCTGCCTTCCAGGGAGTCAACAGCTCCACTCAGTTTTGTGTCATTGGAAAACTTACTTAGTATTCTTGTCTTTACTTCACAGTGGAGGAAAACTTTTGGAAAATGAGAACCCTGGTCATTTCAGAAGCACTAAAACAAGTAACTAACAAGATAAAGTATGCTTCTTGTATTCACTAATGCTCAGCTAAATTAGCAAGGAGGAAAAGTACATCTTCCAGGCCTTCTCTTTTATCAGGAGTCAAAAAACTAGAGCCATAAATTTTGGCCATGAGCCATGAGTTCTATTTACAGAGGATCTCCACACAATTATCAAGGTCTTGCCTTCATGATCAAGAATTTGAATGTTCTGACTAAGATTTTTTACTCCAAACCTTAAGCTGCAGCATTTCTAGAGACTGCAAATCTTAAAATACTGTCCATGATCAGGAATTGCCGAGACTTGGAGATGCATAGGTCCTACTGATTCACATCACTTTTCCTACAATTGTGAGACAGGCAAACCTGTTACATGTACTGTGGTATAGAATTATTGCCCATAAAGTGTTCAGAACCGGGGTAGTTCTACACAAATTCAGGAAGGCTCTCCACTTATTCAAGTAATTATTCACAGCTGTTCTGAATCATATCCCATTACTGCTATCAACTATCTGCTGTAAGCAGTGAGAAGAAAATGGACTAAGAAAAACAGATCTATGAATCCATGTCTGTGCCATTTTCTGTGCAAGTGAATTCATGCTCATAAAGTTAGGTTCCTCCACTTGTATATTTAGGGAATCTTGTCAATGAGTTTTATAGAAGTAGACCATCTGCACTACTGCAACTTTTCAAAAATACCAATGACAAAAAATAAAACAAATATTTTACAACAAATAAGTTCTGCCCAGGAATAGTTAACATGTCTGAAAGTAATTTCTCTCCTGAAGTCACCATGGCCTGTCCCTACAAAGTGTACAGATCTCAAGAGGAAACTAACATATTCTCAGATTACCGCATTGGTATTAAACAAAAGCCTACAGAAGTTGACTTGGGTTCCATACACAGAAATGCACTGCTATAACTCTCTAGTAGAGAATAAACAGAGAATGTGAAAAAGAGAAAATTGCAAGGGGAAATAAAAATCCATGACTTTAAATGGCATAATACTCCTTGCAGTATTGTATCATACAATACTAATCATAAAAGCAAATTACACTGAATTAATTCCTTCAATGGAAGAGTCACAAAAACCAATCACACTTCTTGAAAGCAGCAACAGTTTTCTACAGCCAAATTCTATTCCAACTGTGTAGATGAAACAAAGGATTGCAATTTTTTAAATTTACACACATAACTGAAATTAAATTTTCCAAGGTTGTTGGATTACAAGTAAGAAAATTATGATTGTGCTAAACAAAGTTCAGTTGTATTTAGAATTCAAAATTCTATCAATGCATTAAATATAATACATGCCTTTCATTCAGTATTTTAAGTTTCTTAAATTAGTCTGGAGCATGAGGATCTCTGAATTTGCTACTTTTTTGGTAGTCTTCACCCCATTGTAAAAAAATAGATTATTAATTTATATAAAGCAAATAAACTGGCTTGTAATTTACAGAGGAAAAAAGTTCCCTTGAATTTAAGATGTTATAAAGTATCTTCCAATACCAGAATAAACCAACAGAATTAATAATATAGGTATTTGCTATTATATAAATTTGTGTATTAAAAAACCTTTCCATGTACTTCTATAACATATCCCCTCCTAAATTTCTTCTATCTACCTAGACCATCTTTCTTTATGTATATGTCTGTCCCAACACAGCTGTTAACATGATGTAAAATGTACTTATTGATATTTTCTTGCCTTTATATACCTTTTGATGATGTAAAGCTGCTATAATGAGGCTCATTAAGTTGAAAACTAAGCACCATTTCTGAGGCCTTAAAAACTATAAATGACAGATAAACTAAGAAGTTCTAAATTATAAAGCCCCTATTAAACACATGCTTCTGGTGTTTATGCAAGGATTTTTTTAAGGATTGTACTTGCAAGCCTTGTGTGAATAGCCCTTAGGGCACATTTTGCCATATCAGTATTCACAAGGGAAAAGCAAGACAGGCAATAACAACGAATATGTTATGACTCAGCATTAGCTCTCTCTGCTCCTTTTCATAAATTTCTCTGTATAGAAATTTCTTCCACATCTACAGATTGCCATTATATTCTCCTCACTTAATCATGACCAATATATTCTCTATTGTCCTAAAACATCCTTCATCTATACCCTCAGCATGCAGTTGGTCACATTATTTTTATAGTGATTATTTAGGCTTCTTTATGGGCACAGGTGAAAAATTGTCATAGACACCCATTCCAGCCTATCCAAAACTATGCATAAGCAATTCAAGAACTGGAAAAACTGTGACCGTGGAAAACCTTTTACTAAAGCAGGGCTTTAACCAACACTACGATAAAAAACTTTCTTAGACCTTTTAACCTTCTGCAATATAAAAATGAAGGCACTATTTCTCCAGTTTGAGAGTGGTGAAGAGGAGGGCATCTTAAAGAAATGTGTCTGCATACAAGCTAGTTGAAATATGTATGCATGTATAGTTCTGAAAAGGAATAAATACAGATGTTAATCCCAACAGAGAGCATGAGCAGTCAGATATTTTGGTAGTATATTTTAGCTCTTTTTCAGCTACGAAACATGTCTTTCTTTCTTTTCGCAGTTGTTTTGCCTAGACTTAACTACATTTTTTGGGTGTGTACCTTTTTTTTTCTTTCTCATTTTTGTCTTTCATTAAAGTAAAAGGTTCAGTTGTCATCTCTTGTATTGCTCAATGAAATACTTAACTTTATAAAACTGAGAACAAGGCCATTCCTACCAATCCTGCAAGCCACATTACTATGGAAAAAAGAGGGGGGAAGTAGTCAGAGCTTTACAGTCTAACTATAAATTTCAAGAATAACCCAGCTGGGGTCTGGGTGGGGGAGTGTATTTACATTGGAAATGACACTAGGAGGCTCATGCTACATGTTTAGTAGTAGAAGAGGCAATAAACAATTCATTGTACCCTCCTTAGCTTCTCTATAATTTTTCCTTAGAATTCCCACTTCCAGGATGAACAGTCCTATTTCTTTCCTTAAATTGTTCTTGATTAAACTAATCTTAGATTCTAGTTTGTTGAAAAGCCATTCCTAACCTAGTGAAATAAATTCTTCATAAAATGTTAGAAGGATTGCAACATTTTCTAGAATAAAATATTATGCTTTTCCATTCTGAAAAGGAAAGTTCACAGGAAAAAAGAAAATGCATCTACATTAGACACATTTGAAGTGAACATTCTGCATCCTGCCATGTTGCCATTCAGGAGCTGCACAACTCAAGACACCTTTCTCCATACCAACATCTTTATAATAGTCTGCAAATTGTACCTTCAAGAGAAAGTGCTCTAGATCTATTTCACTCTAAACCAGTTCACCCTCTGTCAGAAAATAAAGGCACATGCAATTTGGCATAATTTTAGATAGCTGGATATTTCCATTCTGTACATTATAAAGAACAGAAAGCACTGGTAGTCCAGTCTACCCTGCCTGGATGCAACTTCACGAGTAAACACGTTTCAAAATCTGTGTTTTTTCAGTAAAAATAAGGAAAATTATATGAACCCAGCAATACTTTGCTCAGTATCAGTTGGAGAAACCTAGAGGAAAAATTCTTAAAGATCTTCAATCTTGTGTGCCATCACTATAGGTTAGTCAGGACTGTCCTTAGGTATATTTTGTGGTTCTGCACTACATTTTAGGTTTGTCTGAACCCATCTCTTGGCATTTTTTTGTAAACTGTCTATTCTGTCATGCTGAGTCTCGAATACATAGATCAATTTTGATCTGTGCTACCAATTCTAAATATCATGATTGTTACAGACTTGAATAGAAGATCAATGTGGGTTTCTTTATTCCAGACATCTTATTTCAGATAGGAATAAATAAAACAGTATGCATAAAATATATATATATATATGCTACCTACATTTTTGTTACCTCCATTTACATATATACATATATATATATACACATATGTTTATTTATGCTTTTATATATATATACATATATACATGTTTTTTACAAGCTCTTCTTTGTTGGCATTTAAAACTCATGACAGCTTTCTATTTGTTTAAAATGAGACATTACTATTTACTGAAAATTACAATTTATATTTTATGAAAAATTTCACAGGCAGCACCATTATCAATAGTTTCTATTTTACTTTCCCCCCACTAACTAGACATGGTTAAGAAGGTTCCACCTAAAGGCAATTTCACAGTTTCCTTTGAAAAGAGGTTTAAAGTAATAATTTGCAAAGCATTCAGGAAACTATATAGCCACTTTCCACCAAAATTCAGCTGAAAATGGGTCTCTTGATCCCTTCAGCTCTTTTGAAGAACTGAATCTGAAATAAATGAGGATGTTACATGAAAGCTTACAATGAGTCCTAGTATGAAAGGCTTTTTTAAAAAATCAATGACTTCAGTAGGAATCCTAAGATGGGGCAGCTGCACTGCAAAAGGCCTTTCTATATTGAGACATTTCTGTTCTTTGAATACTGATGTAAGAACTTTTTTTGACCACTGCACTTTACAGACATCATTATAGACGACTACCACTCCTTTTTTCTTTATATAGCCTTACCCTAAGAGGTAGGTTATAGCCCTTCTTCTATGATAAACACATTCTGACTCAACAGTACACAATTCGGTGTGAAAAATAACAGTTTTACTTGATCAAAATTTCTATCTTAAGCTTAAGCAAAAAATATTGCTTTTTAGTTTTTTATTCCTCTTGTTTCATTATTCCATTTTTATTTGCTCAAAATTACATCACTTAGTGGTAGGAATGCAGCATTTCAGAAAGAGATTAGAAAACATCATTCACATAAGCTTGAAGACCTTTGTGGTGAAGGCTTTTGACAAAAATCCAGTACATCTTGCCTCCTCTGTTGAAGAGTCATATTCACTTTTTTTTATTTATTAACATGCTGATTTTCATTATCTGCCACTGAATTATAACCCACTAGAAAACAAAATGCATTTTGTTTTCTCCACAGTAAGACAGATGACTTTGATTTTTTTCCCACAATGGAATCAAGTCTTACATGATGATGAGGCTAGAGGTGGATATCCACATGGTAAAGAAGATGAGATATTTTCATACAAGAAGTATTCCTGAACTGCTGTTCCAAACATCTGATTCATTAACTATGATAAACTGACACAAATCGATCTAGTTACATGCACATCCAGCTGGGTGCACACATTTTCTTTAATAACCATACCACTCTTCACATGAAAATTACAAGAGGCAAAACTGTAATCCTCACAGAGAAATTTACCAACAATCCCATATTGGCAAGGGAGAGGGTTGTGGGGAAGAGGGCTGGCAGGGAAGAGAAATCTCTCCACTCGCAGAGAAAGGATTTGAAGACCAGATTACATCATAGCAAAAAGGAAGTATTTTTTGTCACCAAATAAATATAATTTCCTGTTCCTGTATGCTCAAGTGTCAGTAACTTGGACTAACAGAAGAAAAAGCAATAATCAATTTTTTCAAAGTTTTTTGTACAGATACAAATCCCTAGGGATAAAAACCAGTGCAAGGCAGCATATGTTCTCTATACTCATGGGTAAATTTTTTTCCTTTAAACTTTCATACAAAACTGTAAGTCTATATTCCCTGTATCCTCTTGAAAGCAGAAAAGACTTTAGACAAAAGCAATTAGCTTCAATCTCGGCTCCTTATTACCAAAACCTCTCACAAACTCAGACCAGTGCTACTGATCTCCTATGAAAGTTACTGTCCCTGTGGGTAAAGCAGGTAGAACTCAGCGTGTGGTCTGTAATGACTCTTTCCTCCTCCAGAGATCTTGGGAGAACTCCAACTGGGTTCACGTTCAAGAAAAACACACAGGATATAATTGCAAAGTGAAAGGATTTCTTAGCATTTGTATGAGCATTTAAACAACTTGTTGACCTTGTTGAACTCTTTCAAGGTTGTTTCAATAATATAGTTGTCGCTATTGTGTTTACATCCGTGTCAATACTCTATTGTAGTAAGCTTCTTGCAGTAAAGCAAGACTTTTTTTTTTTTTGTGAAGAGAAAAAACGATATCCTTACACTTCCCTTCAAAGGGTCAAATTATTTTTATATCACTTAAAAGTAATACAGAAGCGTTGGTTCTGTTGACAGGAAAAAAGTTGTTCTGTGAAATAACATGACATTAATATGAGTCAGAACTACAAAGCCACGTTTCTGCAACATCCTAACAAGCTTCCTCACAGAAATTTCCAACAATATTCTAGAAATGACTTTGCATATAAACAGAGTTTGGAAGAAGAAAAAAAAAATCAAAAAGAATGGATTTCAGTGTTGAAACACAGTATGTGGTCTTCTGACTGCTAATTTACAGGACTGCATATAAAAATTTTAATAACAAAAGCATATGAATAATTCTCAGCCAGAGCAGTATCCTTAAACAAGACATAGTTAAAAGTCAAACTGAACTGAGCTCAAGTGGCCCACATAGAACTGGAAAACTGTTGAGGTTTTTTTAGAAATGAAATATACATATGTACTGGTCTCTATACACAAAATACACACATATATTTGTGTCTACATGTGCACACACACACATACACAAATATGTGTATACAAATACATACACCCAGACAGATGGAAGATAACTTGACCTCTCTTCTTGAGATTTCTGTGACAGCTCCCTCTGCATTATGCCTCAAGAGCACACCAATCCATCTTTATTGCATTTCTTCAATAGATACATAAATAAATAAACTACTTTCTCGTTATTAAGCTCTACTTCTGCAGACAACTAACATATTCTGCCACAAGATTATATAATAAACCCATAGTTGTATAGATGATTTCAAGTATAAGTAAGACTTCAAGTATTTCTTAAGCATCGTTTTACTTAGTGTGTTTCTGTGTCATGCAATAACAAAACCCAAAACATTTCCACAATCTTGTGGCAACTACAGTTTTCTCTGACTGTAACAGGGGCAGCAAACCCTGATTCTCCATGCTAGATATAAAAGTAAGGGTACACAAACATTTACATTCCAAAACGGGATATCTAATGCTACAGAAAAAAAGATAACAACAGTACTACTCATGAAGTGCAGGGAAAGTTGATTAAAAATTGATTTCTATCAAAAATTCTCATTAAAATACCTGATTTCATTTCATTCAAACTTTCTGCATAAACACATTACCATGAGACCCATTCTCACAATTCATATAGAAGAATAAAAGCCCAGCCATCTTGAAAGCAAGCAATTATTCTTTTTTCCATTGACATTCCAGAAAGTTTTCTTAATAAATTTCTATTTTTTGGTGCTCAGGATTCCTTCCCTATTTTCACTGATTTCGTATTCTTTCTTCTTTCTTCATCATAAACACATTGAAAATCATTTTACCATTACAGAAGACCATCCTAATGTTACAAAAACTCTTTAAAATTGGTCATAAGCTATTTTTAAATCTCTAAACCAAATTCCTCTTTAACAGGATCTTAAGAATGAATGGAACTGGAATGAATAGAAGTTGACCTGAACTATCAAGCCCAGATTTCAAACTAGATTTCCACATCCCAGAAGTTAACAGCTGAGCCTTTGCCTGCAGTCTTTATTTTAGAGGTCAGATAATAAAGTTTTTACTTTAATTATTTCTTATAAAGTTCAGGAGTATCCAAATCAGAGAATTCAAATGTCAAATATATTAACTGCCCTTTTGTTACGTACAAGAATAAGATATAGTAGCCTCTTCTGTTCCTTGAGTAACAAGATACTATGAAACATCATATTGCAGTGCGAATTTACAGGCTAACCTGGGTTTACCCTGGATATTTATATAAGGAGATAAAGTGCCAAAGAAGTTATAAATCCATAGTCTGTTGTGCCTTAGTCACGCTATTTAAGCAAGTCCTAGCAGTAGTTTCACAGGGACTAACATCCCAAAGGTAGCAAACCAATTTACACTTATTTATTCCACAGGACTGTCTCTGTAGGAAACTCATATGACATCCTGAGATTTAAACTCAAATTTTCTCTTATTGTGTACTACATTCTTCACACAAACTTTGTGTAATTAAAAATTTACACTTTCTTATCCTCCCAATAAATGGACCTCTGAAATCCTACTTTAAACTATGAAAAATTTTCATACTCAAAATTATTTTAGTTTATTTAAAAACAACTTTTCAAAATATACTAAAAGATACAAAGAAAGGCTATTACCATATTGTCTCCAATCCACATGAGGAGGTAAATTCAGCCACAGAATGAAGTTATTGAGTTCATTTAAATAGGATGGCAGCGAATGGAAACCTTTTTGGTTATACCACACCTAGAAGCAAGAATGGAAATTGTGAATCAAAAATTAGTTAAATCTGAATGTTCATCTCAAAGCTTACATACCTTTAATGTTGCATAAAGGATATCTAATTCTCCTGTTACGACACCTATTTATAGATGAAAGACAAGCAGGCAGAACTGAATCCCTTACTTTGCACAGGTCTTTCAACAGCGTGCAACTGTTTGTTTTCTATTGTTGGAGCTGTACACCTGTGTTCATTACTAAATTGAGATTCCCTGATTTAATGGAACACTGTGTCCCCTTTCCTTAACATAAATTTGGTTGAACAAATAGAGGAAGAACAATGTGAAAATAACACCTGCCAGTTTAAGTGAAAATAAAGATGAGTAAAACTAGTGTTAAAATTGGAAAAATCATAGACATTCCAAAGAGACTTATCTAAATAATATCTGCACGTGACGCACAGCATAAAATATTTAGGAAAAGAATATCCTAGAAAGAGGGGAAAAGAGTCAAGGAGGAACTGTTAACAAGGTATGGAACTGTTCCATAACAAAGCTGTCTCCACCTTCAACAAGCATCAGTGGATTATTAAGCATGGAGAAAATTGATACAGACAAACTTTAAGGCAGTCAAGGCAAGAGGAAGACAGGGAAGCTATTCTCTTGTAACATACTTCATCCTCAAATCACACAGCACAATCCTGACTTGATAAATACACTCTTAATCCACACTTCCACTTGCTAGAACCATCGCTGAGAACTTGATATATCCCAAACCTAAACATACTAAGGTTTGATTTTTCCTTTGCAGTTAGTGTCTTTGAACCTACATCATCCATACTGAAAACTAGGTCAAGTTTTCAGTTTTAGTGACATTTAAAACCACCTGATTACTATCCATTTCTCACACCATAGTAACTTTTATTCTCCCCTTTTTGTTTATACAATTGAAAAACTCTTAACCTTTCCCTCTTTGATATCAGCTGTTTGTAGTCTGCAGTTTGTATATCCTAGGTTGATGCTGGGCAATTCTCATTGTGTGTCAAAATTCTAAATCATACTGCAAAGTGAACAGGATTTAATATATGTCTTTATTGCCTTAACACTCCTCTTCTAGGATTTCAGTTTTCTTAGATCCTTTCTAAAATTACCAGCTATACAATTACATCTTGGAAACTTCCCTAAAGGTTCTTTTATCACTGCCTTGATGCTGTTCTTATTTACTTGCAGATAATTCTGCTTTTTTTTTTTTTTCTTTTGCTTATACTATCCAACTACAACACTTTCTTGGACACTAGTTCAAGACGTCGACTTTTTTTTCTGACATGTTCTCCTCTATTTTTCCCTGTGCAGTCTGTCTAATCTTCAGCTGTGTTTCCCTTTCTTAATAATTCTTTTCTTCTGATTTCTCCTCCTGACTACCTACTTGTTTGGATCTCCACATTTTTGTGAGGTGAGGTATTGTAAACTCTCCATTCCATTTCCTCCCGTCCATCCTAGACCATGATTCCAAGAACCACCCTGAGCTCCACTGTCTTTCCTTCTCTGCCTCTCACCCTTGAATCTTCTATGCCACAAGCTCTGTTAGCCATTATTAAAAAATTTAGCAGCTTTGATCTACCATTGCTCTTGCTTGCATTACCTTTCACATTTTCTACTCTTCTTTATGTGGTCATCACAACTGCTTGAAATCTCAACTGCATCATAGAATCATCAAGGTTTGAAGAGACCTTTAACATCATCAAGTCCAACTGTCAACCCAGCACCACCACTGTCACCACTGGAACACCAAACCACGTCACCCATCATCAGATCCAGACACCTCTTAAACACCTCCAGGAATGGTGACTCCACCACCTCCCTGGGAAACCCATTTCAATGCCTGACCACCTTAGCTGTGATTTTTTTTCCCTAGTATCTAAACTGAATCTTCCCTGTCTCAGTTTAAGGCCATTTCCTCTTGTCCTCTCACTGCAGTCAGGGTGGAAGAGACAGGTCCCCTCCTCACTGCAGCGTCCTTTCAGGGAGTTGTAGAGGGCAATGAAGTCACCCCTGAGACTCCTTGAGACTAAACAAATCCAGCTCCCTCAGCCATTCTTCATAAAACATGTTCTCTAGACCCTTCACAAGCCTTGTGGCCCTTCTCTGGACACACTTCAGCACCTCAATGCAATTTTTAGATGAGGGGCCCAGAACTGAACACAGTACTTGAGGTGCAGCCTCACCAGTGCCGAGTATGGGGGACGATCCCTTCCCTGGCCCTGCTGGCCACACTATTCTTGATACAGACCAGGATGTCATTGGCCTTCCTGGCCACCTGGGCACACTGCTGGCTCATATTCAGCTAGCTCTCAACCAGATTTATGCTGAAGAGAAAGTTATACACACATACATAATGAAACGCCACTGCAATTGTGTTCATTGTATTGAAAAAAAAAGGCAATTAAACAACAAAGCAAAGTTCTGACAACACATTCTCTTTTAATTCAGGCAGGGGAAAGGTCACAAGTGTTCAGAGAACACCTTATAAATATACTAACGTGACCAATATTCAAATGAATGTACAAAAACACAATAGAGCATTGGGTATAACAATAAATTTCAATATCCAACACGTTAATTGGAATTCTTCCTTCAAGATACATTATGTAACTGAATCAAACCACAAGGAAATAACCAAACTGAAGCTGGATATTTAATTTATTATAAATAGGAAAAAGAGACTTTTGAGGTTATTCACTTAATCAGAAGGTACGTTTAAGCTCTTTTTTTCTAAAGATTTTTGTCTTGTTCAAAATTATTTACAAAGGTAAAATATATTTTTTAAAAAGAAATATATTAATTCCAGCTGAAATATCTTCCATATTTCTTCTGTGTCACACAGGTAAATATTTACAGAGTGCAGAAAATAGCTGAGAAACAGAAAAATATATACATCAATAGAATTAATTTTTTATTTATTATATATTATATCCATGGTAAGGAAAACTCTTTCCCAAAGAAAAACACAAGCCCTCACCACATCAGATAGAACTTCTGTGAAGATGTGGTTTATATTGTTATTTAATATTTTACTTGCTGTTAATATTCCAGAATAAAGCTAGACTGACATTTCAACTAAAATATGGCCTATCAAGAAAAAAGGATGAGAAGGAGCAGAGAAATCCCTAAGCATCGCTGGACCAGATTCACATTACACTGGAGGTATGGAATTACACTGGAGAGATGGAATTTCCTCTGGACACTTATAAAATTACTGTTCTGTAAAGCCTCAAGTCCCAACCTTTGTGATTGGAAAAATGCACTCTTCTGAATGCCACGTGAACAGTACTATTTGTCTTTCAGCAGTATTTAAAATTACCACATTTTCTTCCTACATTTCAAACACTATGGGACACTTTTTGCCCATGTTACCAAGGGAAACCGAAGAATATATAGTCATGAAAATACATAAAATTTTAGGAGTTGTGCTTTTCCACACAGCAATTATCCATGGTTGTAGTCAGCCACATTTGTCATGATCTAGATATATTCTCTCTCTTGTGTGCTCTTATACACATTCTTTGTGTGTATGCGTATACCATGTATGTGAAATACACAGCATGGTATGATTAGGCACAATAAAATAGGTATTAAATAAATATTTTTAATTTGAACAAGAAAACTTGTTGGCTTTTTGAGTAGAGGAGAATGTATAAAGATTCAGACATTTTTTAAAATGAAGTGAATCATACAGTAATTCTCTTCAAATGCAAATTTCTCATTTTCTTTCATACCAGGCTATGTAAATGGTACATTCATTGTCTCATGAACAAGCCTGAAAGGTCAAAGTAAAAGTCTGGTCATTAATTACTGAAAGGTTAATGCAATAATTTGACATTGCATCACTTGAAAGACACTTCCAGGAGATATTTCAGATCACACAGTGCCCTTTATAAATTTACTCCACTATTTGCTTTGGATCTGAAAATATAAAGCTTACTTACTAAAAGCATAACTATAATTTATCCCTGTCCAGATGGCAGGTGCAGATCTATACCAAATACATTTTTAAAAAAAGGATCTGACAAAAACCACAGTGCAAATATGTCAAAACAAGAGTGTAAAATTATTAAAGATACATAGGGTAAAAACAGCAGTCAGGAAAAAAAAAAACCATCTTAATGAAAACCTTCAAGTTTCTAATGAAGGAATGAACTGGAGTTCAAAGCTATAAAAGAATATGGGACTAGAAGAGATATTACAAATGACCAAAATGAAAATCTATATATGCTCCCATTTGCATACAAAACAGGGAGATTTTTAACAAATTACATGGAAAAGGCATTAGAAACAGGCAGCAGTTTTGCAAAACTAAACATGAAATGACATTCGATTGGAGAATATCTGTATGTTGTTTTAACATTTCGTCCCAAAATGGATTTTGGAATGGAGCTTATTTACACCGGTCCTAATACTCCTTTTTTTATAAGAGAAAATAAAATCTATATTCCCATAAAACAATTTAAAGGCAGAAGAATCTTTCTTTCATATTCTAATCTGGAATTTGGAAAATCCACAGCTTCCTTTTAACAAATCTTGTTTACCTCAAATACCAAAATAGAGACCACTCACTGATACATACCAATACTTCTCCAAGACTGCTGTTCCTCTACTCATAACGCGTCTACATTTGAATGGATCCCAAAAGTCAGAAAAGGAGGACTATTCTAAGCACAACTGAAATAAAGGGGTTTGCCTTAGGCCTTTTGGCATGCAGTGGAGAGGTACAGTATCTTCATACTGTGAAAACTTGGGATGAGACCTGGAGGATATCAAGCACTTATCAGTGCAGGGGATTTTATTTCCCTTGGAATGCTTTAGAAAGGTTCTTTCGGGAAAAGAATAGTATATTTGTTATGCAGAAGTAGCTGCTCCTAGAAGATGTCTTTACTCTTAGGGGCAGAGTGGTGAGAGAAATGTAGCAGAGCGAAGTATCCCTTGTAGGTATGAAAAAAGCATCAATAGCAACTCATTTTTCTGATGTTCACAACACTTTGGCCAATTCTAATATTGGCTTTTTGCAGAAAACAAAAAAAAATATTTGGGCTGACTATATAAAAAAGTTCTTAAGTTAGATTCTGAAATAAGTTCATTGGGAAAAAAACAACAAAAACCATATCATTGGGCTCATTTAAAACTGTTTCTGAGAACACAGGATAATATTTCAAGAATTATGAACAGAGAATTCGACTGGAATAAGCAGAGGATTTTCTCTCAATTATTCAGTGCAAGGATTTTATGTAATGATTTATTATCAGCTAATAATAAATTAGCTGAAGTCTGGATAAGTAAACAATACATACATGCAGATGTGCACACATGCATGCAACCCTTACCTTGGCCAGAGGCTGAGATTTGGTGTTATTCAATTTTTTATCTTGAAGTTCAAATGTTTTCTTCCCTCCAAAAGACCAACCACCATATCTGGTAGTAGAAATTAAAGTAACAAAAAGTTATCCGCCTCAAGCTTTGCAGTCTTTTCTTGCAAGGGTAAAGTGGTGATAGCTACACTAATGCTTTATTTTTCAACTGAAATTAAAACTTTACCTGTCACAAACACCTTCCCTGTTAAAAAGGAAGGGAACAATGTAGTCATTAATCAAGTGAACATTATTGGCTCTTTCTGAGCAAAGGTATTCTCTTTTATAATTTTTACTTTCTGAAAGCTGAAATCTCTGAGCAACAGGAAGGAAGGGTTGTGAGCAAGGCAGCTATTACTGACTTCCAGAATCTTAAACTGCTTGATTTCTTCTTATTCCATTCGTATTCTAGCTCAAATCTGTCATCCAAAGATGTTTGCCTCTATTTATATCAAATCAGATGCACCTTTTTTTTTTTTAATGCTAAGTGGCTAACACTTTCTTCTCCTTGATAAAAACATACAGGGTCTAATATTTGCACTTACATTATCAGCAGTGGTTGAGTTGTAAATGCACATAAATAAACTTCAAAATACTGTAGATAACCTCTGTTATTGATATCAAAGAATATGAAATATTGCTAGGGGCATACCAGACCTTTTTACTTCAAAGAAAATATTAATTGGAGAACATCCACCTCTGTGTGATTGAGTCTCTGAGGAATGGAAATTATATTATTCACCTGGTTTCGATATGCATCTCTGAGATGCTGAAATAACTCACCATGTGGAAGAAAAGCCAGAGTATGCCTAGAGGCAAATCATCACGCAGCTGCTGGAGGAAGTTCTGAGATGTGACCATTGAGGGGATTTCATGTTACCTTGAAATGTAGCTTAACTCCACGCCTTGATAACAAGCAACAGATAAAGGCAACTACCCCTTCTATTCGCAGTGACATCCAGCTATGCTTTGCATCAGGAAGGACTGCGGGGTTTATACACAAAGGATAAACAAAGGGTAGAAATTTTAAGGTTACCTTGTTTTGTTGGAAGGCCTCACTAAATACTCTTCCACAGGGAACCCTGAAAGGTTATACAAAATATGTCCTTTCTTATTTTTCACATAAGGAGCAGAAGTATTGAAAGTTGGGCAAATCTGAAAAACAGTATACAGAAAATAAATAAAGCACTTTTAAAAACCAGTGAAACAACACTTAGCCATGTTTTTTTATTTTTATGTAGACTTTACAGCATTTCTTTTCTACTGGATTTGCCTTTCTCAGCTTTAACAAATTTTCAGTAAATTATGTATACTTTTATGTTTCTAAGGCATCTCAAATGATTATGCCACCTACATATTAGAACCCCCTTTGATTTCTCTTGCAACTCTGTCAGTCTGTTTTGTTTTGAAAACATCAAAACTTGTATATAAGTTTTAGAAAGGTTTACAGCAATGAAAAAGGCAAGACTGCTATTCATTTGTTGTGCCTGAGAACACAAAATAGGCACCAGATAAATATGAGATGAAAGCAAAATTCTAATTAATGTTATATGCTTCTAAAAATTTCACTGATGGGCCGCAGAGAAGAATAAAGGAAGGTGTCTTCTAATGATTCAGTGGGATATTTTCATAACCAAAGAAAAAGTGACAGATATTAGACTCAGTTAAACCTTACAAAGCACTTTATGTCTATCAACTGAAAAATTTTAAGGCTTATTTGATGTCTCAACCCTACAGAAACTAAAAATTCACTTTCAAAGATTGTTCTTCCATAGCTCATGGATACAAGTTCTGCCTTCACTGTCAAGTGATTTTCCTTCCAGTTTTCATGGTTAATAGGCCTCTCTTTCTCTGTGAGTTCCCATTTGTATTTTATTCAACATTCATGTATTTTAAGTATACATCTTGTTAGTATTAGAGGCAAACTTATTCTTTGCCCAGAAAAGTAAAAAACTTGTTTCCTCCTTTCACTTTTCCCAAAACTCTATTGATATATTTCATATGCAACTCTAACTCAAACTAGTTATATCTTTATGAAAAAAATAATCTTTTTTATAGGATGTTTCCTTTTGGGGAAATACATTTGTTACCTCAGACACAGTTTCATATTCTTGTTTATTACTCAACTCAGAGCAAGTCAGCAGGAAAAGCCATTAGTCAAGAAGGTGAGAAATTCATTATATTTTTCAAAATCCTTCATTTATTGAAGCCTGTTTTATTTTCAAATCCAAAATCAAATCCAAAACCAAACTCTAACAATTAAATCTCATTCATGTGTAGATTCCCTGGTGGGTTCTATCAGCTAGGTTCACCAGCCCTTCCCTTTGAAAGTAGGCAGTCTTCCAGACATTACGGAAGTGTTATGTTTTCACCTTGTTTTACAAGAGGGTTTTTCTTAGGCAGTCCTGTAACATATTTAAATTACACTGCATCTGCTGAAAATAGTTCAGCCATCTCTGATCCTGTTATTTCCGATCAACCTATAGCCATCTCTAGAGCACATATACACATATGTATACATAAGAAAATTGTGTAAAATTTCACTAGTTGAAAGAGACGTAATCTCTAATCATAACAAAGCCAAACCTGTGAGGATTTATTTCCTCATCCCTCTCACTAGTACTCCAAATAGAGCAGCCAAGGAATTAGAAGTAATACACAAACATATATTTTTTACATACATAAGTAAATAAAAAATTACATACCTCCTGTTCAGCCACACATCTGCATGAATCCTGGGGTGATGAAGATTCCATCTGCCAGCATGAATTATTTTTTCTAATGGGAGTAAAAATAATAAAAGTATACCTATTAAATAAAAGGA
Source organism: Atrichornis clamosus (assembly GCA_013400975.1). NCBI lineage: Eukaryota > Metazoa > Chordata > Aves > Passeriformes > Menuridae > Atrichornis > Atrichornis clamosus. The sequence continues at coordinate 68,624 of WBMZ01007257.1, forward strand.
ATCTATCATGTAACAGAAGAAATCTAGAGAGTAATGGGCAGACACGGCATGCAGAACACCTTCTCAGCACTTTAATCACTGTGGCAGCTGTGTCTAAATTGACACAAATTTTACTAATTTGTAGCAAAGTTGATTTACGAAAAATATTTATATAAGCATAAAATGAGCTGCATGGCTCGTATTTGCAGCAATTATTACAGCATGGTCACCACTGCATTCCTGACTTTGGAAACATAGAATGCTTCCTAGCAAATATTTTCCTTATTGTCTATTCATCCTTCACATGGACACCAGACTTGATCAAAATTGTCCTGAAATTAATCAGAAAGCTGCCACTGACTTTTAAGCTGTATGGATCAGATTTTTAACAGTAAAACCTACTTATGTTCTTTAGCTGGATGCCAGCTCCTTTATCAGAACAGATTTGTCACTAACCCCATGCTGCCAAAAAAGCATAAGATAATCCATTACACAGAAAAAAAAAAAGTTCAATATTTACAATTAAGAAAATAGTTACATTATTCACAATTACCCGTGTTGTGAATGCATGCAAGTGTGGTCCCAATCAGAGAAATATCCCAGTAGAACCTGAGAAAGGTTTCCTAGGTTATCATCTTCAGTGCTGTTCAAGTGGGCCATGGGGGTAAGGAGTGAAGGGGAAGGAAGAAAAAAAAAAAAGAAAAGGACATGTTAATATGTCTAGCTCTATTAACTTTCAGGCTCAAGGCCCTATGTGTTTTCCAAGAAATTAAAGAACTATAATATCCATGCATAAGAAACATACCAAAACTGTATCATTTCAAAAAACTGTATGTGGGCAGGTAAAGAAAATTCATTACAATTATGGCTGAACAAATCTCAACATCTACCCATGGGCATCATTCTCTTTATAAACATGCATCCCTAAGAGTTAGCCTGGTTTCTGTGCTTTTATGCTTATAAAAGAAATTTATATTACATTTATAAATTCAAACAGCATCTTGTTATGTTTTTCTGTGTATTTGCCCAATACAGAAAGTGATCTATATGTGTGATATGCACACTATACAGATTAATTCTATAGATTTAAAACTAACTAACTAAATAAATAATCTAGCTAGTTTCAAAGACGAATATATAGAAACTAGTAAGACTATGAAAGGCACCAGGCTTTGTTAATACTGTGTGACATTTTCAAACCTGAGAATTATTTTGAGAAAACAGCTTCAGACCTAAGCAATTTGTTAAAGTGAAGCATGCAAAGGCCTGTTCAAATACACTTGTGCATGTAGATACAAATGGTCCTGGTTGGTATTGATTTGAATTCAATCTTCTCCAAAGCCTTTGCCCTCTTCTCCAGAAAATCCTTCACACAAAGCTTTTCTAATTTTATCTTTCCCTCATAATAATCTATAAATGTGCACTAAACAGCTGAAAAAACACCCACATAACTATTATAAAAAGTAACCTATCATTCATTCTAGAATACAAACAGTCTTTAAAATATAAGAACTCAAAGGTAAAGGCCCCAGAACCCTGGATATTGATGATGATGGATGAGTCCTTTACCTAAAGAAGGATTCTGCATTGTCATAAAGTCTTGGTGTCATCTTGAGAGAAGGATAATCAATAGCCAGCGGCTTCACACTAAACAAGGCCATTGCCAGTGCAACAAAGAGGACGGGCAGCAGCACATTTGACAGGCTTCCTCTCCAGTCTCGCCTCGTGTGGTGAAACCTCTTCATCAGAAGGGCAACAATCTGTGTGAGGACAAGATGAGCTCCACGCACACTTGAGGCCCCCGTGAATGAAATATCTAAATGAGACAAAGAAAACAACCTCTTGACAAACAAGGAAAACCAAACCGAACTTTCATGTGCTACATTTTCATAGAACAATAACAATACAGAACTAAACAGTCTTTTTGAGTGAATAAAACAAAACTACATAAACCAACTGTGTTCTCCTGGATGGAATGGTATAGTCCCCATATCACTCCCAAGTATAACCAATTAACTAATTAATTCTTCCTATAAGGGAAAACAGATATTCAGTTACACATCTAAATAGCTTCCTGTACACAGCTAACAGTGTACTGAATAGCTATTTTCCCTAGGTATTCCCTGTGGTCCTGGAATGTTTCAACCACTTCCTGTGCATTGCCACCTTTGCCACTGGACAAATCACTCTGACAAACATGGACTGTATTAGCCCTAAGGTCTTGATCTACCTTGACTGGAATCAGTGGCAACTTTTCCACAGAAATTTCAATGGGTCATCTTCAGAATATGTAACAGAGCATCACAGTTGCTAAACATATGGATTCGCATTAATGCATTCCCTTCATTTCTCTGCTCATACGGGACTTACTTGTTAGTCGATTCAGTTTTCATAGCTCATGGGCTGTCCTTCACATTTGCATGGGAGTGTGTCCACAGCTTATTAACATCTCACCAATAAATCATTTTCCTGATAGATCCTCCCTTTATTTTATCATTCTTTGTTAGACAGTTGTGAATCACACCAATCACTCTACCTCCATTTTAGTCCCTTGTGTCTTCTAGGTATGTGCAGGCTCTTACTAAATTCACTTGCCTGTGGCCTTGCCTGACTGAATATCCTTCCATCTCTTTCCTTCCTCACAGCACAGCACCGACTGGTAGATTTACTACCGCAGGTATTTGCACTGTAGCAAGACTGAATAACCTGTTTATCACAGTGCTCAAAGTAGCGCTATATTTTACAAACTCTTGTGATTTGCCCCTTACTACCTTCCCTTCTACATATTGAGATCACTCTAACCAGCATTACTGCGTTCCATGTTGTAATAACTACTTGCATGGAAGTTCTCAAGTAATCTCAAATCAGTTATCCTTCACTTAGCATAGTTTTTTCCTGAGTTACCTGAAGTTTAATCCCAGACCCTTTGCATTGTGGTAACAGAGCAGTTTTAGCCAAGAAGTGAAGCAAACTGGGAGCAATATTAATAGGAAAATAAGCCAAACTTCTGACCAAGGCCACTAAGCAAAACAGCTCAAATTCTGTATTCATTACTCCATGGAAATACAAGTTAACCACCCTCAGTCCCTGGGAAGGTCACATATCAAATTATCAAGAAAACAGCACACAGGATATGAAAAACAAGAAATGACTGTGAATAAACATGGTAAGCTTGAACTGAGAGCTCAGCATGAACAGAGGACTGGTTTGGTGAATGAAGGAAGAGCAGTGTATGCTGTTTATTTGGACTTAACAAAGCCTGTGACATGGTCTGCCAGAGTCAAATGGGGTGTGGAAGACCACAAGGCCCACTGGCCAGACTGACAGACACCACCCTGGCAGGCTGGGAGCAGCGATACTGGATCCAGCTGAGGACCAGTTGGTTGGTAGGGATGTCTCTCAGGGGCGATGATGAGGAAAACACTATCAGTACTTTTTAACACAGACATGTGCACATGCCTGCACCTGGAGGGGATTCACCCTTTTTGGAGGCATCCTTATGTCAGGCACTGGGCATAAGGAGAAACTCCTGGCAGCAGGAGCAGCCCTCCAGCAGCACCTAGGGACTCTAGTGGCATCAGGCAGCAAAATCTCTCCTCAGGGAAAGGACTAGCTGCAACAGGCACCAGCTGGTACCTGCAAAATTCTGACTTCATATATCAGGAAAATAAATTTCACTGTGAGGGAGACAACAAAAACTCAAGACCAGATAGGACATGGCAATGAGTAACCCGCTCTTGACCTGCTTGACCTGCATTTTCAACATTAATGTTCTCTGATTTTAACAGATTGTAATTAACTCTAATTAATTTGGGGTTTATTTGGGGGGGAGGGAAGGTGGGAAATTCCAGTATTTATTCCTTTAATTCCATAACCAAATGATATTTCTTTTTTTTTCCAGAAAATCCCGTAGAAGAGAAATACTCTCTTTAAGCAGTTCTAATCACAGCCATAGCTTGTTAATTTGACAGCTAACACAAATGGAATTTAAGATCTTGAATCTCTGTGGAGAGAAAAAGTAGCTTCAGAATTCAGATTCTGGTTCAGCATTCAAGTGCCCCAATCAAGAAAGGTTACATTTTAGGCTTGGAATTGTTTGTTCTGTAAATTTCCTCATAGGAGGAGACACTCTTGTTAAAAGAAGAAATTTTTTTTACAGCAGACTTCTTATGAATGTATTAAGTTTTTCATATTATCATGGTAAGACTCTCAATAGTGTCATAATACAGAAATTGAGACACACAGAGGCAGAACAATTTTCAAGATATGTTTTTAGAATAAAACACATCCAGTAAGTGCTTCCAGCTCAGCTTCCCTGAAATTGTAAAGTATACCATCTCTCATTTATCAAAGTAGCAAAATGCCAGAAAAGAAGTAAAGAATTAGATGTTCACAGATCATAAGCTTGAAATGTGAATGAAAGAAGCTTCAAAATATTTGACTGTTGATCTCTGAAAGAGGACTATGACATCTACTTTCTGGGGACAGAAAAAGAAATCAGAGCTGCCATTCATTCTTTTTTCTTGACAAATGGAGCAGACAGAAATTATAACAAATTAATTCCGATTGCCACAGGAAAGGAAACTGTCATCATGAATATAAATAATTGTCCATTTTGTCCAATATCCTGACTCTTACTCAATATTCATAATGCCAGTGAGCCAAGACACATTCCAAGAAGATGCAATAAACCATTATAGCGGAAGTACATGTTTCTCTCAGGCACTTTTTTTTTTTTAAAGTGATTTATATTTTCTAAAACCTCGTATGTTTATTGTTTAAAATTCTGATTGAAAAAGGTACCAAATGCCGTTCTGAAATTATCTTAAATCTCCATCTTTGTGACCTTGAATTCTGTCATTTCTTTGTGTTTCAGGTACAAAACAAAACTCTTGTTTATCTCTTTTGAATTTATTCTATTTGATGATACTGGATAGGGTCTTAAATCCTACTTTAATCCTACTTTAGGAGACAGGTTATAGAAGTTTCCAATCCATCTTCTGCATAAATAACCTCAACTTTTCAGTCTCCTCTTATAAAAATTTTTATAGTCCTAATCAACCTCACCACTTGTCTCCAGTCTTCTTATATTAACACTCTATCAGTCTCAAGACACATTGTGTTCAATACTCTATCAGATGTGGAAACACTCCTGATTTATACAATAGCATTATGCATTCTTGTACTGATCCACATGTTTTCTTTATGTATCATACCACTTCGCCTGACTGCAGCCACACTGTGAAAAGTAGCATGCATTGGGCTTTCCATAATTGACTCAATATGGCTTTCAAGATTCCCAAGGTATTAAATCACTCTTTCAACTAGAACCTACAGAATTAATTTTTGCCTCATAAAGCTTGTAAGTAATTCACCACCTACATTTGGTATGTACATCAGGATGTATAAAAACAGCATACATTTACAGGAAAACAGTTTTTGATTATCACTGATAATCATAAAGGCTACTAGACAAGACCAGATGACCTCTCTGTTATTAAGTCAATTTTTATGCAGAAAGCTTATGAAAATATCCTCATTAATAATTTAGATCATAGAATTAAAAATCTGACCCAACTGTTAGAAGCTGTCTTGCTTGACTTACGATTGCAATTACCCACCAGAAGTGCAATTATGTTCACAATTAACTTGTGCTTCCCAATTCATCCAGAATCTCCTTTGTATTATGGACAAGATTTTTGCTGATTTCCAATTCATATAGGTTAATATTAGGTATCGGGAAACAGAACAAGTCCTAAAATTTATAAACCAAGATTTTCAAAATCCTTACGTACAGACTGCTCTAGAACAAGAAGCAGAAGTAATTATTGTAAAAGTCTCTAACTGGGTATTAGATGTTCCTTTTCTCCTGTGTTTTGCACTCCTATAAAACAATGTAATTCTAATCTTTTTTCATGGTGCATATGGAAAGATGGTCTATGCAGTGCATATGTTAGCCAGAAGTACACACTACTTCTGTCACTTTGGCATTAGACAAGTCATTTAGAGGAGGTCCAGATTTTGGAAAGATAATCCTGGAACTGAAATACCCTGGCAAAACAGTTGAGCTAGCTCACACAAAACTGGTTGCATTCGGAGGGAGTACATATTTATTAGCTTATCAAAAGTTGTGTGCCAACAAGCATCTCAACGCTGAGTTAGTGAACTGACATCATTCTGCATTTCAGCACACACCATACTGGCATAGAGGCAGTGCTAGCCCACCAATCTGTGCACACCATCCCATTAGAAAATATAAAAATATTTTTCCTCTTTTTGCACATTTGTCTACTCATTATAAAAATTAATATAATATTGATTTTGATTCCAGAAGGATTTTGAGGACTGATTTTCATGTGGGGAATTTGAATAAAAACCACTTTAATGGTGGAAAGTGTAATGGGAATGCATCTGGTCTATATTTCATGCTGTGACTGATCCTTGATTATATATAATAGGGCAATGAGCTCTCTCTATATAGAGCTGGTCAGGAAAGTATATGTTTTGGGGGGAATTCCACAAGAGAATTTCACAAGAAATTCCCTTCTGGCTTTTTAAGATATAAATCCTCCTATTGCCTCCCTCTGAGTATTTTTTATTTTAAGCATTGTGAATATTTCTTCTAAAAAGTTGATTCAAATTGTTTCCATCTTAAGAATTTCCTGTCTTACAGTTTCTCCCTACTCCATACATATTGATTAATCCAATTAAATAATATTTTTAAAGGGAAAATATGTGGGGTTTTAATTAAAAGTTTAGCTTTAAATTCTGGGCCCCAGTTCCTAAAATGTGATTCTGCATGGGCCTGCAGACCTTTGAGACAGTTTAATTGAGATTAAGGTGACTGTAGATTTCGTCAGTAAAATTAACATATTTTAAAGCCAAAGCACTGGTGTTTGTCACTCCCCAACCTTGTAAAGAACTCCCTTCCACAAAGATCTCTCAAGTCCTTTTCTTCAAGCAAGACAGTTGACTGATTGAATAATTCCCTTCCTTTATATAAGATATTCTTCTTGTTCAATATCTGATATGCTTAATATTTTATCACACTGAAGACTACTGAAAGGATAGCATGAACTATGCATCTGATTCCTATTGAAAAATCAAGAATGAGCCAACATAACCAGAAAAATGTGCTTCAAACTCTCATTAAAGAAACCACAATATCCAAATGTCACAACCTAAAAACCTGTTCCTAAGAAAACTACCAGCAAACTCATAAAGTGGCCTCTTTAAGCTACTCATTTTTTTAATTCCTAGAAAAAGTGGTGTGAACAAAAGTTAATTTGCAGTCAAGAAGTTTAGAAAAAGAATGGGGCAAAGTTCTTTCAAATTTCTCACTGTATTTAGCAGAAATACATTCTAAAGTCAGGCCTAAACAGAGTAGGTATCTACCCCAGCAATATATAAGAGGCTGAAGAACTGGTAAGATACCATTGCACTTAAATCTTAGAGGGAGAAACACTTCAGAGCATGCCCACACTCAACAGGGTAGAGAGGAGATATATCTGACTTTCACTGGCTAAATGAAAGATAGCAATGTAAAGTGGTTTTGTGCAGAAGGAAAAGTGCAACACACCCAAGATGTTAGAGAACAAATAGCCTTAATCCGTTAAATCATTTTCTTTACTCTTTTTTGCTTCATTGGTATCAAAGAAGTGACAGAGGTGCATCCAAGCAAGAGCATTGGATGTTGGATACCACTGTTTGCATTCAGGATTTTCATTCAGGTTTGTTGCAGGTGGTAAACACATTGAACAGAATCGCATAATTAAATGGCAATGGAAAATACACGTCCAGAGAAGGGCAACAAAACTGATTAAGGGCCTGGAGCACAAGTCTTACGAGAAGTGGCTGAGGGAGCTGGGGTCGTTTACCCTGGTGAAAAGGAGGCTCAGGGGTGACCTTATCACTCTCTACAACTCCCTGAAAGGAGGCAGTAACCAGGTGGGAGTTGGTCTCTTCTCCCAGGAAACCAGCTACAGGACAAAAGCACACAGTCTTAAGCTGCACCAGGGGATGTTCTGCTTGGACATTAGGAAGAATTTCTTCACAGAAAGGGTGATTGGGCATTGGAATGGGTTGCCCAGAGAGGTGATGGAGTCACTGTCCTTGGAGGTGTTTAAGAAAAGTCTGGACCTGGCACTTGGTGCCATGGTTTCGTCAACATAGTGGTGCTCGGTCACAGGTTGGACTAGATGATCTCAAAGGTCTTTTCCAAGATAGTTGATTCTGTGATTCTGTAAATTTCTTAACAAACAAATGAGCTCCAGTCTTTTTTTAATTATTTTGTTGGGAGAGGAGGAACTGTTAAAATGAGGAATTTTCAGCTCATAATTTCACATGAAATATGACTGATACAAACACTCCAAGCACAAATCTAAAATACTCTACTCCTATTTCACGCTGATTCACCTTAACCCTACCTTCCATGGGAATATCTTGGGGATAGGTAACTAGTAGACTGGGAAATAATTAAAACCAGGACTAATTTTTGAGTACTGAATAACCCAACTGAAGAGCATATTTTATAGTTCTCAAAATAACAACCTGAATAGGATACATTACCTCGATTCTCAAGAGCTCATTAAATGCAGCAAATTACTATCCCTGCTCCCCAATCTCTCCAACTTTTGTACAGTTTACTAGGTGAACTTGATCAGAGTCCATATCTGAATCTACTTTTTCTACAGCCAACCAGCATCAGACTATGCTGCAATGAAGATCTACAAAATAGTCAGAACAGATTTTTAGTGCAAGAAAGAATCCAAATCAAGGTGTTTACTTTATTTCCAGGCATAAAATAGCCTCATTCACATTATGAATATCATCCTTTAATTTCAAGAACATGCATTTTCTAAAAGTTAGAACATACTACAGGTAAAAAAAATAGACAACTATATGAGCACCACTGAATGCAAGCTAAATATTTCTTAACAATTATACAAACTAGATTAAACTAAAAATTATATTCTAGTTTTCCCTTCCTTAACATGTTCACAGACAATCACAATGACTTATAGCAGACATTAAAAATCTATTATATGAAATATCAATTTAGGTATCTGAAATGCCCATTCAAGACAGAAAGAAGGTAAGCCAGTCTCTTGAATTAACATATTACTAAAACAGAAGTGCATACAGAATTTCCTGATTTTTTTAACCTTCTATTTATTGCAAGAATACTCAGTCTCATACCACTGCAAACACCAATTAAGCTTTGTTAACACATGTACCAAAATAACAGAAAATCTTCTAAAAGTATGAATGCTACATCATGCAACAGCACCTCGTGTGGTAGTAGATAAGAATTTTAGAATGGATGTGCATCACCATCACTCTCTGTTTTAAGTGTAAATTTGGGGAAGCAAGAAAGTCCAAATGGCACTTAGCAAGTAAATAAAGTAGTTAGAAAGACAGTGAACTGAGACCTCTGCTTTTGATTTATGGGCCTGCTTTATGCTCTTACCTTCCCAAACCTATTTGTCTGTTTTATCTACTCATTGCATTCAGCCTTAAAACTAGACTGCAAGCTGTCAAAGGTAGTGAGGACCTGGGTATTTTATTCTTACTATTAGTCTGTAGGGTGTCTGGAACAACAGGGCACGACTTTAGATTGGGTTTCCAAGGCACTGTGGATAGCATAATAAACAATAATAGCTACTACAGCAGCTGGGAGAAAACAACACCGTCGCTACTGCTCAAGTGTGAACTGATGTCAAAACACCTCTTGTTGTTTTTACTAGTATGGAAATGGGCAGGCATGTAGCCATAACAGAAACTTGACTGAGCACATATTTATTTCAGAAAGTAACAATTCTAGGTTATAAAAGCACTGTCATAACTTTCAATGAAGGGAATTAATTTTCTAGTGGAAAATAGTGTTTTTCCTTCCCTTCTCCAGCCATAAGCACACAAATACTTCATAAGCATAAAGAAATGGGAAAAATGGTGCTGCCTTCCTATCCATCACCCTACAGACACCATGGAGAACCAAATAGGGTTGCTACACTGACAGCCATGCTAATCTGATGAATGGCCACCGAAGCTAGTCTGGGTCTGGCAGAAGAGGAGAACACATTGCTGAATGCACAGTTCTCATAATCCATAAATAGACGGTTTCAATTTTTTCTATAGCTGTGATGCCTAAAACAACCTCTGTTGTTACATTTCTATATTTTTTTCTGCTTTGCCTCTCTTCTCTACATTTTAATTGGGATTTTTGTCTGATTAAACCGTACTGAAAAAGAAGTTGGAATTAAACATCAAGTATTATTTTTTTTGGATTTGTGTGGTGAACTCTTCTACAGCCAGGGCAACTTCATAATTATGGAATGGACATATTCTTTGGAAACAAAAAAACCCCAAATATTCAGTAGATAGACAGACTCCTATCGTGACTTTGAAAGGAAGTCTCTAATTCTGGGTTTCTGCATGGTTAACTTGCAACGTTAGCAAATACTCTAATTTCAATTCCCAGGAGATAAATTTTCAAGTAGATATCCTTTCATTGCAGTACTATCTCCCCTGCAGTGATGCACCTGCAATGAACTGCCACACAGAGAAAGAGGCAAGTGGAGGAAGAGTTGAAAAACAAGCACAGAATGGTGGCTACAGAATGAAAACCTATTTGCACCTTCTGTCCATCTTCTTTGAACATACAAAGGTAGAGAAGAAATACATTCTGTCAGAATCGCAAAAAAAAAAACCCAAATGATTTCATATATATCTATATATCTATCTCAGACTTGGCCAAGAGGAAAAATACATTTCTGCATGCACAGGCAAACAACCATCACATACATCTTGTGCACTAGAAAATACCTTCTTATTACAATAAGCAGCATAGTTATTGAGGCTAGTTCCTTTTCTTTCTAGGAGTGTAAATCAATACTAAGAAAGCTGTTAGAATTCAACCCACTGAATTCAACCAGTAGGCTCAAGTTACATTATTTCAAGAATTGAATCCAATGCAGACAACTAGGGCTACAACTAAAAGTACTTTTGCTGTGTTTTATGAAAAGTCAGTGAAAAAACAGGACAGCAATAAAATCTGAATGTTCTGCCTACCACAGCCCATAACTATGTGTGAGACAATGCTAAATATGTTAGCATTTTCAAACTAGACAGATTAAACATAGCAAGGATCGAAAGAACTGTACATAGAAACCAGGTGTTCTCAAACACTTCCCACTGATAATTTTTTTCCCAGGAAGAGTACTTTTAAATAGCAGCTGTCCATCTTTGTACTGCAGAAGACTTCTGTCGTGCAGCTGCTCCATTTGCAGTGAGTGGCCTTTGAAGAACTGTATATAGCACTCTGGAACAAGCCTCTTGGAATTGCTCAGAAAAAACTCAGACATCAAATGGAGGAAACTCCTTCAGCAGGGCTCAGATTTCACCCTGACAGACAAGGACATCTGACCCACTTTAAATTTTGGAATTTGTGCAAGTATTACCTTAATACAAACAAAGTACTTGGTCTAAAATATTGCAGCTTCCATAATCAAAAGTATTTTTAGACCCTATCTCTACTGAAGCTATTCAGTTAATAATAAAATCATATCAAAGTTTGTGATTCAAAACTGAAAATTCTGCAGAAGGCATGTATTATTCAGACCTGCAGCTATAGCAAACAATTGAAAAATGTGTTTGATGAATAATCTCTTTCCTCAGGCATTCTGTTGTCTCATAAATAGTGGTATTAAACAGTTTCAAGGATCCTGATTAACAGAACCAACTGCTCCATTTTCTCTAGTGCCTCCAACGAATATAGTAACCTAAATAAACTGCAAAATAGATCAAGAGACAGATAGAGAAAAAATAATTATATGGCTAAAAATTTCCACCTATACAGAAGTTCAACATGAGTTCTACACATCAGGAAGTCCCACCTATATTTCAAATGAGGAATTGACTTGCAACAGTCATAAGGTGTAAGTAATATACAACTTGAATCAAGATATCACCTTGTGACCTCTATAGGTTTACCATATGAAAGCTGGCAAAAAGAAGTGCAGTTCTAAGTGCTGCCTGCTCCACATAGTGCCCTTCATACTGGATCTACTTTGCACATTGTCCCTGTAACTCTTAAATCAGTATTTTTGTTAGTTAGGAGAAACAAAAAACATGCAGAATGTTACTAGTATTGAGAAAAGAGGAAATTGAAAGAAGGGAACTCCATTTAAAAACTGATGTTAAAATATAACATCAAGCATATCATAAGAAAATCTCTGTCAACCCTTCACTGTTCTGCATGTTCTGTACATGTTCTGCAACCCTCTGTATGTTCTGCAAAGGCCCCAGCCTTGGGTCAAATGTACCAGGAGAAGCAACACATTTCCCTGGGTAGACTAACTCCAACTGCTAATTAACTTCTGGATGTGCCTGCCTTTATCTTCCTACTATTTGTTTATTTATTTCTTCCTTTATTTCAATTATCTCTTCTGTCCAAATAAAAGTTAGAACTATACCTTAATAGACAATATTCTCTATGCATTTTTTAAAAATTGGCTTTTTAAACAAACCATTTCTCTTCTTTATGATAAACTACATTAATTGAGCCCTGATAGTGTCTTTATAAAGACTTCATTGCCAACCTCCTCTGCTCACTTTCTGAATTCTCAATTTCTCCTTAAAAAAATATTCAAACTTCAAAATGCGGACCCAAAAGTTGTACATAGTAAGGTAGCATCACTCATCAATTTTGAACTAATAATCAAAATTACCTCTTTACATCTTGATGTACATTAAACTCAAATATAAATCATCTTAGCTGTCTTAAAATGCTATTCCACCAGGATTAACAGATAAGTCAGAGTCAGTGTTTTCCAGGATATTACTCCCCATTACACACATGTGCTCAGCACCTGTCTTCATTAGAATTTATTTAGAATGGATTCAGCTTTTCAAGTGATCTAACTCAGTCCTTAGGACTGGTCTTACTCATCACTTTTCAGCAGTTGCCTTTTTTTTCCATGAGCAAGGTTATGTTTACTTCGGTATCACTGATGGAGACAATTAAAAGGCAGAGTTGAAACCAATGGAAATTCACAAAAGTCATTATTAATGACTTCTTTCTGTGAGCTACAATTCTTAATTAAATTACCTTTTACTTGTGCTTTATTAGTACCATATACTGTTGATCTCACAAATCCTAGCAGGAACAATGCAACATTTGACCCAATATCATTCAAAACGGCTAACACCAGCTGCTTCAGAGAAAGGCTTAAGCAATGATGAAAACTAGTTATTCATGAATCTGTTCCCACACCAACACTTTCAGAGGCTAACTTATCCCAGAAATTCAAAGGCATATAAGTTTTAATAGCACTTCTGTTACTGTAGCTGTTCATATTATATATGCACATATAGCCAATCTTTTGCTTTTTTAAACATATTACCACACTCTTAGTCTCCATAACATTCTATGGCAAGAAATTTCAGATGTTAGATATCACCGTGTGAAAAAATATAATTGCATCCATTCTGAATTTTCTACCGTTTAGTGTCACTATACCTCGGGTTCCAACTGTGTTTTACTGCCAGAAGAGAGTAGATTCAAAGTTGGTATCTCCCAAGATGTTAAATGCTACAAAATGAATTAATTTGGCTCTTCAGCAAAATATCTGAGTATCTTAATTCAGCAATATTGGCCCCTGAATGATCCAATGAGACCAGTCACTAGCCTATTACCTGCTTTTGCACATGTTCAGATTATTTTGTTATTTATCCAAGTTTAGCTAGTCACCCCTTGGACTTGCTCTTAGCTCCCCTGATTATTTCTGTACATATTCTGCATGGTTTATGATAATTTTACTGGCCTTCCTAGAGTTGGTTTCTCCATTTCCTCAAGGCTATTTGGTTCCAATGATCTTGTCAAGCAGTCACTGCAAGCTCAGTCCAACCTTTTTTTCTGCATGCTCTGTGTACATCTACAAAACAGTAAACATCTATTGTTTGTTCCAGATGTGTAGAAACTAATTATGCATGACTGTATAATAATATATGTATGTATTATGTCTGCACACATAGTCACCCCTGAATAATAAACAAAATTTTAACTGTTGCCACAAAAAGGTGAGTTTTATTCCAAGGTTTTTTATACTGGAATAAAACTAAAAATTTCAAGAAAACCTTCCACAAAGGAACAAGCTACTACACTTAACACACTGTGCTTTGCATTTTTAAATTTACCAATATTAAAATGGTTATGATTAATTTAATTAATGGACTGCTACTTATCTCTAACATTTGCATTTAGAAATGTTCAAGTAATTCTGAGTTTATTTTACATTATTTTCGCTGTTGATCTGAAGCAGCAGCCAAGCACCAGACAGCTTCTCACCCATACTCCCCCCTCCTCCAGTAGGATGGGGAAGAGAATAAGAAAAGAGAAAGTGAGAAAAATTATAAGTCACGATAAAGGCAGTTCAAGTGGTAAAGGAAAAAGAAGGAAAAATAAATACCAAACAAACAAAGCAACAAACAAATTAAAAAACAAAAAAAAGCAACCCAGATGTTGTAAAGGCAATCACTCACCACTTCCCACACTTAGACATGCTCAGCCAGTCTGGTAGCAATGTCCACCTCCTCAAAAAACCCCCTCCCCTCAGGTTTTATTGCCAAGCATGGCACTATATGAGACTGAGTAACTCTCTGGCCAATTTAGCTCACCCATCAAAGTCATGTCCCCTCCTTCCCTCTTTCTCACGCACTGCTTACTCACATCAGGGAAAGGGCAACTGAATGGGAAAAAGAGAAGCCTTGACACTGCAAATACTGCTCAGCAATTGCCAAAACACTGGTGTGTTATCAACACTCTTTCAGTCACAAATCCAAAACACCACAGAGGCTCCTATTAGAAGAAGAAATTTAACTGAATTCCAACCAGACAGAGTACTTTAAGACACTGTAAAACATAACTGGAAATTATCAAAGATCTGACTTCAGTGAGATACTGTCATATTTTTTGCATTGGTCATCAGCCTAAATCATACTAATTTTCTGCAGTTTCATTTAAGAAGAGACATACACAGTGCTCCACTATGCCTCCTGGTCTGGGAGACATGAGACAACATTCTGGTTCCTACACAATCCTGACACCTCAAGGGCTCAGCAGCAGTAGAGTATAGCCAACACCCCTGCTTGAGCTCAGATCTGTGCTTTGTCAAAGCATCTCTCTAGTCCAAATTCTTTTACAAATCAAATAGCAGCATCCTATGATCTCCTCAATAATCCCAGCTGCTTGCTCTAGGGGGTTTTGAAAATTCATTTGACTACTTTGACAACAGAAAGTTTGACTGCCTTTGAATCTGCTTTCAAAGACAAAGTTATACAGGTCAAGCTATTGCCCATGGACTATTCTGGTTAGCTTTGACAATGATGGATACCTTTCATGACCATTTCCCAGATCCCTTATGCCTACACTTCACAACTGTCCTTAATGATGAATGACAGTCATCTGCAATGAATGACAATTTTCAAGTATTCTCATCCCCAAAGAAATGGCATTATCATCACATTTTCCTGCTATAATTTATCAGGCTGAAAAAATACAGTGTCTGATTACAAGATTCTTTATTAATGTAATAACTTGAACAAATACTACTTTATATGTTTTGAAATGCAGATGGGAAAGTATATCAAGTTCTTAGGTAGAGTATACTGTCCTCATTACTTTAAGAACTGTAAATCTTACTCTTAAATGAAAATTCAATGTGGAGAAGACAGACTGTTTTGATTTGAAATTAGTTCAGATGTTCTAGCCGAGTCTTGAAGAAATAAACAACTGACTGTTATAAAATAAAAGGATATTCAAAACTGCATTTTGGATGGAAGTCTCATTCTCACCATTGACAGAAGTGGCAATTTTACTTGCTTAGTGAGATTTTCTTTTAGTTTTATACAGTTACATCTTCACTGATTCAACAGGGACTGAAATAGCCCAACAAAAAGACCCTCTGGAAAAAGTCATCCATTCAAGCTTGCATTTTGTGAGAAAAGGTCTCACCTGAGACCACAATTATTGGCAATGATTACTTATTACAATTGAATTCATCTTAACAAATAATGCAAGCTTGGCTGAAAATGGTTGTTTCCATTAACGTAACATTGAAGATCCACAGAACAGGATTTCCCTGTGCCTGTATTCTATAGAAACAAAACAAAAAGAACTGCATATAGCACAAAATGTTTGACATCTATCCAAGGCAAACTGAAGTATTGTTGTCAATCTCCAAATAGAAAGAAACATGATAAGTATAAAAGCATAAAAATCCCAGAAACAATGATAAAATATTCAGCAGCTTGATGGGCACTGACATTAGAGAACTTGAGTCTTGGATTTTGTAATGGCATCACATTAGTGATTACATTCCTTATAAGAAGAATTTTTAAAAGAGAACAAGCATTCTGAGTTTTCAGAAATGTTATCAAGGACCTCCTCCCAGGCTTGCAAGACAGGAAAAGAGAAAGTATGAAGGAATTAATGTAAAAACAAAAAACATGTAAGGGAACCTAAAATAGCATGCCACTTTAAAGGTCAAATGATCTTCTACCATAAGGGGAACCAGCTGCTTTTTTTTTTTTTTTTTTCCCAATAAAAAAACATGAATATAATTTTTTAATGGCT
>WBMZ01007257.1:85301-207213 GCA_013400975.1 Atrichornis clamosus
CTTTTTTTTTTTTTTATTGCACATGAAAGAACATGAATGTAACTTTCTAATGGCTTATAGATTTTATATCTGCAGTATATCTCAGGAATATTTATCCATTGTCAGTATGAGACAAAGAGGGTAATTAATTTCCAAGGACTGGTACGAAGCAGTAAGTTAAAGCTGATGCAGTGAGAGAATGCTTGTGTGCATGTGCACACAGAAGGGTGGGAAGATGACTGTGAAGTGATAGAGGTAAATCACAGCAGACTTATAGAAGACTATTACCCAGGGCAGGTCATGTCACACACACAAAAAGGGAGTTACAAGGCGGTAGCAGGCATTATATATTACATATTTGCATTTTTGAACCTTATAAATCTAGTTGCTTCAGAAGGCACATAATTTTTTACTTACAGACTGATTCAGCACCATTTGTATGATTCAGGTGTGCTGCCTGCGGAACATAGGGCATCTTCTCTGTGTCCTGCAGCAGCTTCAGAAACACCTTTCATGAAAAAAGAAAAAAGTAATTTAGAATCCATTTTCTAAATCTGTTTATATATATATATATATATATATATATCCATATCCTAAAGCATTCAGACTCTCAGAAGTTACTGGTGACTACTGTAACCACCCTGTTGGAATATGACTATAAAATTAGTCAAGCTCTCCAGTGAAGGTCTTGAGGATAAGGAGAATGAAATAAATGTCAGTAGATGCAAAAGGACTTATGCGAAGCATCGCTGACCCATGCACGCTACTTCTTCAAAGATTTTCCAATAGACTGTCTGACCTTGATTGACTTTTTATGCACCTAAGGTGTGGTGTGTTGGAATTCAGTTACTTCAGTTTTTACCAGGGACATAGTGACAGCTTCAAGTCCCTTCTGACGCTCTGGATAGAAATCTGTGGGGACAACTGGAACTCTTACCAAAGAGTTACTAGTACAGCTATGTCTAATGTACAAAATCCTACAGAATTGAGTATCTACAGATTCTAGGGAATTCAGTGTCTAGATGTCGCTAGATTTGTGAAAGCATGTGGACAATAATGCTATTGAAAGACATTTAAAGGACAATGCAATCACCAGAGACAGCCAACATGAAGCAGTGTAAAACTAATATTACAGGCAAAAATGTGTATGTTGTAACAAAACAATTGGCATGCATACCCCAAACTGGGGAGAGATAATAGGATCCTCTTACTTAAAATTGCCAGAAGAAAAACTGAAATTATTCTTTTATAAAAGCAACAATCTAAAAATCTGCACTAGATTAAAATTGAAATAATTGAATCTCCTTAAGCAGGGAAACACACATCAGCAGGGACTTACAGTTAAAATTATAAAAACCCAGCAGAATTCACCAACTTCATAATCATGAGATCTTTTTAAATGGTATACACATCTTGCCAAACAGATTTGGGTTCATCCTACTATTTTCTGCTTAATCTGGTTTCACAGTGCTTTGCACATAAAGACCTTCGGATTTTATAGACTTGTATTTCATTTATCCGTCCCTCAGTCTTGCAGAAGCTTAAAACAGCTTTCATAGGGAGTCTTATTCACACATACCCCACTTCTTGTAAGCTCAAACAAAAAACAAAATTAATATTTTCTTACCTTAACCTGAATGGTGGTTTAAACAGTGATCTAAGAACTTCAGATAAAAAGAAAAAAAATTGACAGAAAATACAGATACCACAAGCATCTGTAACTGAACAGCAAATGTACAACCAAGTTTTGCTTTGCCATGATGAAAGTCTTCTTTTGTTTTTTCCTCTCTGTTTGGGTTGAGCTGCAACACTTAGATTATACCCATAGTGCGACTTTCAGAAATCATTAAGAAACCATTTCTTTCTTCTCACAAAAAAACTTGATATCAGCTATAACAAAAAATTCCTTGTTTCCAAGGAGCTCATACAATAGACAATAAAAACTAGTCAATGTGAAGTACTTTATAGCTGTTGAAAGATATTTCTTGACTTGCTAAGCTCTGACTATTAATAAACCACATTTTGCTTAGTCAATGTAATTGCCATTTAACAGTGGTTATTGACTGCATTGTTACCTGCCAACTTTCAGGCACAACTTTTGGCCATTAACAACTGCAAGGCCAGAAATTTCTGGCCTGATATTTTTGTATTGGACCCTGGAGGCAGATCCAGACACATACTAATTTGTTATCTTGGACCTGCTTGTTGATGACTCTGCACACCAATTCTGTCAAGCAAACCAAACTAAACTGAACCAGCTGAATCATAGAATCAATGAATATCCTGGAATTGAAGGGACCTTTAAGATCATCTAGCTTCAAACCCTCTACAACAGACAAGGACACCTTCCACCAGATCAGTTTCCCCAGAGCTCCATGCAGCCTAGTCTTGAACACTTCCAACTGTGGGGCATCTACAACTTCTCTGGGCAACCTCTTCCAGTGCCTCACCACTCACAGAATAGAATTTCTTCCCAATATCTAATCTAAATCTACTTTCTTTCAATTTTAAGACATTCCCCCTTGTCCTGTCACTTCATGCTCTTGCAAAAAGTCTTTCTTCATCTGTCTTGTAGGCTCCCTTCTGGTACTGGAAGGCCACAATGCTATCACCTCAAAGCCTTCTCATCTTCAGGCTGAACAATCCCAATTCTCTCTGCCATTCCTCACAGGAGAGTTGCTCCTGAGCAACTTCCTCTGAGCATCTTGGTGTCCCTCCTGTGGACTCACTCCAACAAGTCCCATCCTTCCTTTACTGGGGACCCCAGAGCTGGATGCAGCACTCCAGGTGGGGTCTCACCAGAGCAGAGCAGAGGGGCAGAATCCCCTCCCTTGCCCTGTTAGCCACACTGCTTTGGGTGCAGCACAGGACACATCTGGCTTTCTGGGCTGTGAGTGCACACTGGCAGGTCGTGTCCAGCCTCTTCTCCACCAAAACCCCCAAGTCCTTCTTGACAGGGCTGCTCTTCATCTGTTCATCCTCCAGCCTGTGCTAATACCAGGGGCTGCCCCAGCCCAGGTGCAGCACCTTGCACTTGATCTTGTTAAACCACTTGAAGTTCCTATGGGCCCACTTCTTGAGACTGTTTAGATCCCTCTGGATGGCATCCTGTCCTTCAGGTGTGTCAACCACTTTGTGAAGCCATAAAGTAACTGCACCTTTGTGGGTAGGATGAAGGCTACATTACAAAATGTTCCCTTTTCCATTTAAAATAGCTGCAGACACACATTTTCTTCTTTAATCACATTATATCACTTGTCGAGAGGTTATAACTATGCCTCAAGGAAAAGAAACAAACTCACCACATGCTTTTCTAATACATTCTGTGTCTACTGTAGCTTCATTGACGCTTATTCTGATACAGCTGTAAAGGCAGAAGACCACGCTCATTGCCCAGTCCTCCCCATAACATCCAGTTTTCAAACATCCCATTAAGAATGGGAATCATTCCACATTGTACAGATGTTGGGGTTTGGGTTCTTTTCAGGGAATTTCTTTCCATTTTGTTACCCAGAAAACAGTGGATGGGCCATCAACAATACAATGGACTACCCAGAGTCTTCCCATACCATTGTAATGGCTCTACAAGTGGCAGGGGGAATGGTGTGGCGTTGGGCAATTCCTTAGCTGGGAAGGGGTCACTCTTTGCCTGGCTTATGGAGACAGTAGTGTGGCTTTGGCTGTGGGATCGCTCCTACCCAGCTGCCCCGTACTGCGGTGGAGTTCCTCCCTGCTGCTCGCTGGCTACTGCACTGTCCACTACTCATCAGCGCTGGGAGACCTCCCCCATTGGTGTGGGTGTGTCAGGGGAAGCCGCTCTCCTCCACCTCCTCCCTCCCTTCGGAGAGAGAGCCTGCTGCCTCAGCTGAGACCCCAGCTGCTGCCACTACCAGGAGACCCCACCGGACACGTGAGAACCTGGAAAAACCAAGACATTTCACCTCCCCAACCCCCACATCCCCCCTGCCTCTCTGTCCGGCACCGTCATTGCCCAGAGAGGTTCCCGAGCCTGTGCGGGAGTGCGCCCTGCAGCCACGGGGGAATCATCGCAGCCTCTCCACCCTGCCTGCCTCACCAGCGCCCCCGGCAGCCGCGAGTGAGGTACTGCAGCCTCCCTGCCTCACCTGACTCACCAGCGCCCCTGCTGGGTGTGGTCGTAACCTCACCACAGGTGAAACCACGTGACAGGCGGGAAAACTTTGTTACTGCTTTTTGTTGTTGTTATTGTCATTGTTGTTTGTTCTGTTGTGTTACATATATTCTTTCTAGTAAAGAACTGTTATTCCTTTTCCCACATTTGTGCCCATAAGCCCCATAATTTTCAAAGTTACAATAACTCAGGGGAAGGGGTAATTTCTTCAGTTCCAGGAATGTTCCCACCTTCCTTGGCAGATATCTGTCTTCCAAACCAAGACAACAGAAGAAATGACAATTTACCTAATATTACACCAGATATTGTGGACAGAAGTAGTATCAGTCTAACAATATTTTTAGCAAAGTACCCTCCAAAACACACAAATATGGAAAAGTCAGGGTTAGGCACCATAATAAATAGACAGAAATAGCATGTTCTTGCTATACCTAGAAGGTGTCTTCTAGACCTCAGCAGAGCATCCCTTTCCCCACATGCCTCAGCAATGTCCTGCTTGCTCAGCTGGTTAGAGCATGGTGCTAATAACACCAAGGTTGTAGCTTCCATCCCTGTATGGACCATTCACTTAAGATCTGGACTTAACGATCCTTGTGGGTCCCTTCCAACTCAGAATATTCGGTGGAATTCTGTAGTTCTGTGAAATTCTGCTTAATTTCTGCTTTGACTAGCAAGTCCATATCTGACCAAGGACTTGTCCAGGTGGCTGTTCAGTAGCATTGCCCACCTTGCAAGCAGCAGCCACTGCCCTGGTTGCTTTTTTTAAACCACCAGATTCTCAAAAGTTATAGGAGTGCTTTTTGTCCTTGAAGAAACAAGTCTGACCAGATGAAATACTACAGTGAAACAGATTAATGTGATTGTGTCATTACTAGACGTTGTTAGAGCATCCTGAATCTCACTAGAAGGTGCATAGCATTTTAAGGCAGAAATGTTTCGAGGAGATATATGGCTTTCCCTGGAAAGTTTTGAGGCAAACTCTCAGGTCATTTCAAGGACAAGAATTTAAAAGCAACACTCAATTAACAAATTCTGACACATCTTACTTTGCAAAGATGTTACCATAATTTTGTTCTCTCCTCAAAGCAAAGCAAGAAAGCAATAAACTTTGAAATCTCCAGAGTTGCCAGAAAGTGAAACAGCATTCTCCAGATAGCTCTTAGTATATGCTTTATTTAATTAAGCAGCCTTCTATCCTTCTTTTGGTCCTACTAACAGTTTAGATTACAAGTATTATAAAATACACAAATGTAAATGGTTGGAAAAGATATCTAAAGCCTAAAATGAAGCAAATATAATATTAGGGAGGTTTGAAAGTGTCAGAAACTGATTTGTTAGAACTTCAAGATTCCTTTGAAATACGAATGGAAGCCTGGTTTCCCTTGAAGAATATGATTTTTAGAGAGTGCGAGTGTCCCTCAGACTGAAAAAGAATAATAGTGAGTGTATAAGAGAACAAAAAGAAAGGATAAAATAAAACTTATAACACATTTCTTCCTCTAAAGCCAGTGTCCTTTGTTTCCAGATTGAATTGCTTGAATAGAATAAATAGGACTTTTATGTGCTATCCTTTTGGTTCTCAATGCAAAGAAGCTTTTGATAAGAGAATGGAGAATTGAGGTTGTAATGACAATTAATGATGAGATGCAGAGACGACAGAAATCAACCCAAATTAATGGATTAAGTCTTCAAGCTGAAGAATGATACATTAATATCTAACACCATATTTAAAGATGTTTTTAAATCTCCCCTTCACAAAAAAAGTAAAAGCAAGCTCTCAAGTGAGCAATAGATTCAGCACACCGAGGAAACTTCCTCAGATCCATGACAACTTCACATTTACTTTATACACATCAGTTCTGGAAAGTCCTATGATATCCCACAGGGATGCAATCCAAAAGAATTCTCAACATCTCCAGTACCTTCAAATCTATAATGTTTGGCACTGACCAGTATTCTTTCTTACAGAATGTTAATCACCTTATAAGAAAATAACAACTTTTCAATAAATTTTTGACTAGCCTCATGGAAATGTATAGAGGAATATAATTTACTTCATAGCATTATGTAAAATGTCTATCAAACCTGTAAACTATGTAAACTGACATAAGTCTCCTATCATCACTCGAAAAAGTGAAAAAAATTTTTCTAAAGGATCTCTAATACAGTACTTGGACAGTGGTGGTTTAGGGAATCTTGTTATTTAGAAGTCATAGCAAGGGTACAAAGAGTCCAAGGGAAATAACCTCTCACTGATATAGCTATTTACACAGAGTTAAATTCAGAATGATGAAGATGCATAACAGAGTCTCTTCCTCTGGTCGATTTAGTATATACACACACACATACATGTATATGTGTGTGTGTGTATATGTTCATGTAGACATATATCAAGGTCTCACTCTCTTGGTACATTTAGAAAATATTCTTTAGATATTTCACCACAGAGTTTGGCTAAGTCCTAAGCTTTAGAACTTGTTAATTGGATAGTATTCTTAACAATTTTTTTTCCATCCAAAAAGCCACCTGAACTGAACCCCTAGACTTGCAAGTTCAAATCTTGTTCCAGTGCTGCAGGTTTAGGACAACAGTGCTTCTCATTAATGACACGTTAAATTTTCCTTAAGTTAATGCAGAAACAACCATTTAAGACTTATACAATTCATCAGTCTTCACATTAGATTCTTGAAATAAAAAATGCATCATAGCAGAGTGGGTTGGGGCTGAAAACAGCAAAGCAAAACTATATAAACTTGCCTAATTTGGGGGGAGGGGGGTTGTTGGTTTGTTTGCTTTTTTTTTTTTTACAAAACATGCTTCTTACAAGAAATCATTGTACAGTATGAAAGATCAATCAAGATTAGCTAGAAGCTATTACTGGATTCTCTAACCAAGAAAATGTGATTACAGAGAAAAACTACAAGTACCTCTTCCAAAGTTGTGTCAGAAATGCCATAGCCAGTCACATGTAGATGCTGAAGGCTTTGATCTAAAGCTTGAAAAAGACCTTTAAAAGAGCTCTTATCTGCCCGTTCTGGAATCACATAGGTCAGCTCAGTCCCACTGTTCTCTTTCAAGAAGGCTTCTGGAATGTGGGTCTGTACCAGAGATGTGACCTGAACAATGTGCTTAGGATCCTGGATTTCAAATACAGAGGGCTATGAAAAAGAAAGATAATCATGTACAAAAAATTAAATATTACCAGAAGTATTGGACTTGATAGTAGAATTAATACAGGAAGATTTCCACTGATGAAACTGTATCACACCTGGTATTCAGAGACTACTTCCCAGGAATAAAGAACAGTGAGACAAAGCCCTTTTCAGCTAAATACTGACAGTCATCATTTTAAAAGATGTCATTGTGTTCATCTAGATAACAATAATAATACCACCACCCACCCAAAACAACCAAGAAAGCCGATAAAAACACGTTTTGTTCCTTCTCTAACAATCTATATCACATATTGCTTCCTGGCAGGGATGTACAGTTCCCTCAGAATATACACAGCTATTACTCAGCAGGCACTGTTAAGTTCTGTCCACTACATTGTTAATGTACCTTTTTTATGAGCGTTAGACTGTGTCCTTGGCCATATGTCTCCCTCAGATAAGAGGGAGAACCACAGCACCTCAGCTGGCCATGTTGCAGGATGGCAATGCGATCACTGAGCACCTCTGCCTCATCCAAATGGTGAGTGGTAAAGATCAGAGTGCAACCTGCATCAGAAAAATTGGTACATGTCTACAAAACTTGGTTTCTAGGGAAACACCTCTTGCTTTCATGAGGGTCCTTTAGCCTTAAGGGAACATGTTTCAGGACCATTCAAAACATAACCACAGGACACAAATAAAACCTGCAGTCAGATTTACAATTTGAGTTAGATTCAGGTCTAAACTAGTTTTGCCCTGTATTATACATAGCAAGCAGTATTAAGTCATTAGAACGTCCAGCTGTTTTAAAAGCTTAAGAAATTCCTTAAAATGACACAACAGCAGTGTCTGTTTCAATGGATCATTCACCATGAATTATTACAGCTAATTGAGTGCTCACTAGTTGAAGTTTGCTCCCCACAATCAATTTTAAAATTAATGTAGCAGACTGACTGATGAGTCTATTTTCAATAGAAGTATAGAAGCATCGATATACAGGCATATGCAAAATGGGAAATAGAAAATAGAAAGTAATTTTAAAAAGAGAGGAGAGAAACTTCAAAACAGGATTTATAACTAAGCTCGATCTTTTTTTAGATTGGGCCTCTTTCTGTACAATAGCAGATAATTCTTGTAATGTCATTTGTCTTGCCTTTAATAGTTTCCAAGTTCAATTTAATGTTTCCTCAGAAATTAATTTATTTAGTTTCTGATAATATTTTGACTACATTTTGACTATTCAGTTTAAATTTATTGAAACAAAATTCCAGAATGGAAACCAAGAAGCAGATTATGTGCATAAAATTTGTACCGGCTTTGTACTTCAGGAGAACATCCCAGATACTACGGCGAGAACATGGATCTACTCCACTGGTGGGCTCATCTAGAACAACTGTCTTTGAGTCTCCAATAAAGGAGATGGCAATTGACAGCCTCCTTTTCATTCCCCCAGAAAGGGCTCCAACAGGTTTGTACTGATGTTTGGATAAATCCACATCTTCCAGAGCTCTGAAATATGAGTACAGAAATGGGACCAATTTTGAAAAAGTTTTTCTAGTCACACCATGTCCGTTCAGAGAACTACTGAAAAGTCACTGCAATTCGAAAATGATAAAATCACTACCTCTGACTGATTATACACTTTGGTGTCAAAACCAAATAGGAAAACAAATATCTCTTTACCTACAAATCATTAATGCTCATCATCACCTGATGCACAGATTCTGGATAAGAACTGTGTAGGATGAGTACAGACAATTTTTAAATTAAGGCCAATAAAATAAATACCAGTTTGTCCAACAATTTCCGCACACTTCAGATTACAGCCCCTTTAAACAATGGTAAAGACTGCCAGTTTCATATCTCAAGCAGTGCTTCAGATTACGCAACCACATAAAGAAACTTAGAGTGCTTGAGTTTTTAGGAAATATGTAGTCATTTGAAGTAAATAAGGTAACACTACTCCTTTTTTTTCTATTAGAAGACATTTTTTGTGAAATAAACCCTGGGCAGAATAATACTAATTATTACTAATCCAACCTAATCTAATTCCTGTGTTAAGCAGTGGGAGATACCTTACCCCTGATGATGGTCTTGCATCTGAGCATGGTGTGGAAACATGATCAATAAAAGCAACACTATATGACCTTTAATTTATTTTTCATTACACTGCAAATCCAATCACTGATCTAAGAGCTTTCATCTGCTATCAGCCTAGCAAGCAAGACATAAAAGGCTCAACAGTCCTAAATTAAACTCCTGAATAATTTCAGTGAATATGCAGTCTGTCAGCCATGCCACTTACCCTGAGAGAATTTCTCATTTTTAAGACAACAGGGTTCTATAGCTGTTCTATAGATATATATTGAGGAAAATCATTCATCGTCTCTTTTTTTGCTAATAAAAGGAAACATTTGTTTTATTCTTTTGTTGCTTTTCCATTTCTCTGAAGTCTTTTAAGGCATTTGTTGCCTTTAAAAATAATTTAATTTTTCTTAGTAACAAGGCCTGTAGAGTCCTGAGTGTTCTTATGTGCCATTAGTAAGACAAATTTTCCTGCTAAAATTACAATTCAACAGTCCAAGTACCATAAAATACAGAATATTATTTTGAATAAATTTTAAACCAAGTACTAGGCTTGGTTTGTCTCTGTAGTTTTAGAGAACTGTTTCTATTGTTTCTAGAGAGAATTTAGTGTCCCACACCAGACTTTGTTCAGATCAAAATTTAAAAGCCACAGGCTTTTATGATAGCTACCAAAAAAGAAAGCCACCTTGCCACAAATGCCTCTGCATATGTCTGATTGTACACTTAAGGAGAAGTCCCATCAACTTGACATTTATTTCAGTTGAAATATGGAAGTTTCACAGCCCTCACAGAGTATAGCATGAATTATAAGGTAAACAGAAACTATTTATACTGCCACATTGTCAGAAAACATACATTTTATTCCTGAAGTAGTGAAACTGCAGTTGATTATTAGTTAACCAGATCTCAGCTTGGACAGTTTCCTAGGAGTTTAATATACATCATGCAAAAGTAAGATCTAGTCCTATATCAAAGAAGTATCAGAACTAAAACACTAGCAAATGTTTTTAACCTGAAAAGTGGCAAATCCTCCAAGGTCATGTCAGAGCTTTGACTTGTTTTTCCTATTGGATTGTTCATTTCCAAACCTCTTCATTCATTAAAAACATTTCAAGGCTGGATTTGGCAAAGAAAAATACCATGGCCTATTCAAAAAGACTGTAACAAGCACTGCCTTTACCTGCCTTTTCTGGTTTTTTAACCTTCCTTCTGTTGCAGGTGAGAGAATACAGGATAATAAATATATAAAGTCAGCATTGATTTATCTAAAAATTTAGGGCAAGTACAGCAGTTTACTTTCTAGCTGTCTCTCCAGCAAGGACAGAGGTAAGGCAGACAGCATGAGGCAGAACCCCTGCAGCTGCTACAAGGCTAACCACTTCCACTCCAGTCAAAACATCATTATTTGATGGTTCTGTATACCAGGTTTTTAAACATTGACTGTTCCACTAGAAGTATATTCAAGTAAGGGTTAGAAACAAGGAAATCTATTTTCAAGGCATGATTTCAGAACATGAAATATGATAAAAACTCCCAAGAACCTGCAGTTTCCATTGGCTTTTTCTAGCAATTTTTGCATTTTCTCTTTCTTATTTGAGTGGCTTGTAATAGTCATTACCAATTCACTTGACAGATTTCAACAAATGAAAGGAACGCTTACCCACTGACTTGCTCATTCAACTGCTGTTTTGTCCATCCGGGAGCCTTCACTGATCCGTAAAGCAGGAGATGCTCTCGTACTGTCAGTATGTTGAACAGCACATCATACTGTGGGCAGACACCCAGCTCTGTCCTGATGGCAGCCAGGTCAGTCCGTATGTCCTTCCCATTAACAATGACGGTACCAGAGCTCGGCGGATACAGACCAGTCAGCAGGGATCTGACACAAGAAAAGAAAAAAAATATACTTCAGCAAGATATTGTGCAATTATCTCATTACTTGGATATCCTGAGCCTTGTCCTAGCATCCTCAGAGCAACACCAATTCATTTGAGTACAGTTAGAGGAACATCACTAATGTTTTGAATTTGGGTTTAGTTATTTTGAGTTTTGCTTTTGGTGGGGTTTATGAGGTGGTTTTTTGGTTGGTTGGACTTTTGCTTTGTATTTTGAACATGATCTCAACAACTCTTCTCTTCCCTTCTTCCAGAAAAAAATCCATTTCTTTCCCCAACCAAATGTAACAGGTGATTGTTTCCTTTTTCACACGGATATTCTGTGAGAAGTATTTCCCAATTAGGTCCCATCCTGCATCATTGGTTTGATGAAAGCTGATCATAGTTAACATAAACGTAGAAACATAAACTTCTTACTTGAGACATTTTTACAGGTCATTTTCATTTAATTATTTTCATTTAATTATTTTCATTTCTGGTCAACTGCCAAGAAAAAAAGTCCCCTGCAACCTCTAGGGACAAAACAAAAAGACCATAAAGCTCCACACTCTCCATGTGATGAGTACATACAGGATGTCAGAAAAGAACACTCCCCCAAGATGTGTTCAACTCCACAACTAGACATGCCCAGCTCCTACTTCAGCTGTTCCTCAGTTCTTACATCATGGTTTAAGTGGGACAGAGGATGTCAGTCTTTATTCATTACATTGCTTTTGTCATAGATATACAACCTTCACTTTCCACATGCTTTGGGGAGTTTATCAAATATTTATTGGGGAAAAAAAAGGCATAGCAAATAGTTCACAAATTTTGTAGTGAAAATGCATAACAGAGACCAGAGGGGAGAGTGATAGCATTAAAAGTCAGACTTACATAACTGTTGTCTTGCCAGCTCCATTAGGTCCCAAGAGCGCTGTTATCTGGCCTCTATGGAAAGTGAGGTTGAGATCTTTAACAGCAGCCTTCTGACCATCCACATGCTCTTTGGTGAGGGACAGCAGTGTGACACCAATGGTGGCTCCTTCAGTGCAAGGACCTTTCCAACTCTGAGGTGCTGGGTCTGTGCGGGGAAGAGCAGCAGAAGAAGCAGGTTGCTGAATCTAAACATATGTGTGTGTGTACAAAGGGAACAACAAATTAACTTAACCCGTGTTGCCATTTACCAAGGCCTAGAATAGATGTTCAAATGGTCTGAACTGACACAAGCTACACTGAAATCAAAGATACAATGCCAGTTAATATTTACTAAGAATTTGGCCCATTTGCAATTTTAAAAAGCAAACTAAAACAGTTATGCAAGTTACGTGCATTTCCACATATGTCTTGATAAAGTCATAAGATAGTTGCTGTATTTTATTTCTAGTAGAAAAAATACTTATAATAATGTTACTTGAATTACTGCTTTATGCCCACAAGGGTGAGAAAATTCTGTGTGAACTGCTTCATATATGCCATCCAATTTCAGGCCCACGACATTGACATAACATTCACAGGCATAGCCAGTTAATCTTCTCAATTCCCCTCAGTCAACAGAGTAAAGCAGATCTCTGTGAAATGATTCAGAGCAGCAGGCTAGTCTAAACATAATTCAAGGTGCTCAGACAAACATCCAGCATTTTTCTAACTGTGAGGTAACTTAGATGTGAGGAGACTGAAATCACCACACGACACCAATGAAGTTGCCTTCCTTTCTATGTCAGGTTAGCACTATCCAAACACAAGCACAGTCAATCAGCAGTCCAATTACATTATTAATATGTAATATTTTATTGACTCATGAAAACTGAGAAAACTGGCAATGGGTTGTTTCTTTTTCTTTTTAAGCAAAACTAAGTCAAATTGAAATGTTAGTCCAAAGAAACAGACTCTTATGGATGAGAATTATGAGAAGAGAGAATTATCCTTATGAATATACATTTATATAAAATATTTATGATTTATAGTTATATTGTATGCAATACTTTAAATAAAATGTAAACATTGCAAGAACAGAGAACTATACATTTTAAAAATTGAATTATATAAATCAAATTATAAATAAAAATTACATAATTATTTCAAAGATTGATTTGTTTACGCTGTGAATGAAGAAGTTGTTTTACTCCTTCCACAATCAGCTTTAAGCTTCTGGCAAAAGTTCTTTCTAAACTTGAGGTAATTTCCTAGCAAGGCACTACCAGCAGTTGTGACATATCTGAGGTCTTCCTACCTATGAACCTCTCTTCCAGTTACCTTCTCTGTCTTTTGGTCTTTTGATTTGTTGGCAGACTAAAACCACCAACAAACATTCTTCATGCTCTTTCCACTGTTTCCTAAATTTGCATCCTGGAAATTAACAAAAAAGCATTTAAGTGCAGAATGGGTCTCAACAATGTATCTAGAGTAAGACTCAGAGGAAGAGCTTGACGTTACTTGCAAACATTAAAGTGATCACCCTAGGACTTCTCCGGAGGGGAGTTCCAAGTGAGTACACAGCACCCTGCTCTCTGCCAGCCCTGCACTACTTGTCGTTCCAACTGGTAGGACCTACACTGCAGGCCTTCTCTGACACACCTCTGATTTCCTAAGTGTTCTCCACCCCAAGTAACCAGCTGTAACTGGGCTGTATGAAACAAGAGCAGAAATTGCCTGGGAGCAAGTCACTTTGCTGTTCCAAGAAAATTCTTCATGAATGCATTTATTCTATTATCAGAACAATGACACACAATTCTTATAAAAGACAGCAAGCTCCTTTGCTGCATGACAGTTTTAGCATTCATACACAGACAATTTGCTATCAACTACATGACATGCATTGGTTAAACAGAGGAGAAGCAACCCACCAAGTATAGGCAATTACTTAGATGGCTTGAGCCAGAAACCACACCCATAACCAGTCAGGAAGAGAAGTTTATTTCTTTGTTTTCCCCAGATTATGTGATGAACCCAGAGGGAAACACTGGAAATTTTAATTTTATGTGAGGACCAAACACAATCACCTTAACAAAATTGAGTTGTTCCAAATTGCAGAAATTCATACAAAATTCATACAAATGGCTTTTCCACAAGTGTTTAAGTGAACTTCAAGACATTTTGAAGTCTACCCTAGGAGATACCAGTATATAAAACTGCTTCTTCACTTATGCTACAGACAGTTGGATTATTTCCAAGCTATTGAAACTTCCAAAAAAACCACAACAACCCATCATGTCCTAAGGCCCAAGATGGAATATAGGTGATGGTGACTTACTCCTTCATTTCCCAAATCTAAACTAAATGTGAGAAAGTCCTTAAAGAGACTGCAGAGGGGGGAAAAATTTTTTAAATCTGAATAAATTGTTAGCAAGTGAACATACATAGAAGAGTGGTGCAAGTATCTGGAGGCAGATAAAAATTAGTTGCAACAACAGATTTCCAAACAAAAGGCTAAGAAGCAGAGAGAGAAATGAGCAGGGATTACAGAAGAGGGAAATTAGAAACAGAAGGGAAAGAAATGAACAAAGTTAATTTTTCCTCTGAAGCAAGAAGCAAATACAAAAAAAAGGTTAAGAAAGCCCAACATGTTTCAGATTCAGTAAGAGTATGAAAGGGTTCAGTGAACTCCAAAAGGTCCAAACAAAGCAAATAGGCAATACACTGGGACCAAAAGAACCCAAGAGACACAGGTTTTACATATTTTAAAGAGTTTTCTTAAATATTTCTGTACAATAGTTTTCACTAAATGAATCAAGCATTACAGGAGATAGCACAATTTAACTATTA
Organism: Atrichornis clamosus; assembly: GCA_013400975.1. Classification (NCBI taxonomy): domain Eukaryota; kingdom Metazoa; phylum Chordata; class Aves; order Passeriformes; family Menuridae; genus Atrichornis; species Atrichornis clamosus. The sequence goes on from WBMZ01007257.1 coordinate 100,307, forward strand.
ATACATAATATTCATAGTATATACTATATAATGAAAGAAAGGAAGGGACAAGATCTAAAACATAACACAGGACCAAACAACAATAAAAGCATATTGACCACAACCAGCACACCATTCAGAAAAAAAAAGCACCATTATTAAAATTCTATTGCTACAAACCTTTTTCTTGGAAGTTTTCATTGAAGAAAAACATATTAGAATTCAGATAATGTCTCTTGCTCCTCTCTGCACCACACAGGTTCTTCCAGTAGGAAACAGTAAAAGGAAAGTACCATCGGTTCTTTAATCCAAATTTTCCTATATTAGAATTATGATATAAACTGTTGAAAAATTTATAGACATTTTGCATCTATTTATAGACTACTGATGTCCTATCATTGCTTACAAAGAGCTGGTTAAACCATTTAATTAGCTCAAATCCTTGGCTGCGCTGAACAAATTTTAATAAAGTGTGAAAAAGTAATTTGTTCATAAAACCAGGTTCTGCTATAAAATGATCAAATCTCAGTGATGTTTTACCCTATCTCCAAATCAGCTTCAAAGTGTAACAGAACCATGGATTTAACAATATGTAGGCACAGCCCAACATAATCTTGTAACCTATAGGAAAGAAAATGCACCAAATGGTATGCCAAGACAAAGAGACTAATCTTTTATTATAAAAAAAAATCCATTGCACCAGTCAAAAAATATTACTCTTCCATTAATATCTCCACAACGTAAACAAATCAATTACCATAGGAAACACTTATTGTAGCACATAAACAGAAAGGGCAAAAACACACTCCTCTATAAAACCTTTGGCATTGCCCAATCTTTCCATCACTTACCCATCACACAATACACACTCTCTCTCTGTTTGGAGTTGCATTTCATTAACACTGATGGGCAGGTGTCAATTCAACATAAGGTTTTTAAAATTTAATTGCATATTCCACCCATGCCTAACTTTCAAGGCAAAATTAATTTTTAATTTTTTTTCAAATAAAGACAAAGTAGCCAGTAGGAAAGGTCACATAAAACCCCACTACTTTCTGAAAATATACTTGTAAATTAATGATATTTATATTAATATTTATTAAGATCAATATATTGATATTTATACTTGTAAATTAATGATAATTTCTTTATGCACTGGACTGTAGATTGACTGGGAGCAAAACGCAGTTGCACTTTCTGAAGCCTTTATGATCTGAAAACATGCTGTTTTTCATGGGTTTCAGCCCAAGCACTGACTCAGAAGATTCAACATTTTTACAGAAAGTTTTGCTACTAGACTGAGCTCTGTTACAGTGAAGTTCCAATAAATTCTTAATTCTATCAAATATTTGTCATAACGACAAGCAAACAAAAGATATTTCATGCCTAGCTACAAATTCTAGTCCATGTGTTAGCACTAGTCAATATTTATGTATTTAGGAAGACATTGTTTCCCAGTCCCTAAAGAAAATCAATTTTGCACAACAAAACCTTAACTCAGAAAAAGACATATTTTTGGTTTAGCTGCACAAAATGAAGAAAGACAATTCTATTCATTTTATTCAATAACTTCTTCAAAAATATGAAATAAGAACAAGTCCATGGTCTTACCAGGAATAATATTGCTGAAATACCAGCCACCTATAGAATACAAAATGGAGTCAAAGAACATCATCCAGCACATCCATCCAAAGGTCATGCATCCTCCTTGTGCCATTGACTGATGCACATTACTCCACTGAATTCCTGGTAGTAATAATAATGACTTTTTAAAGGTCAAAACTAAATCAGTACAGTGCTAAAGATCACAAATACATCAATACCACACACTTCTGGGTATTTAAGTACTTGCACAAAACAAATTATAGTTAATAACAGTAATCTTCCTGAATAGAAATAAATTTCTATGCCTCTTCAAGTTTCTGTTTAGAACAGCAGGTGACACTGCTACAGGGAAAATGTAGAGAAGCTGTTGTAGAAAGCGCTGTTTATGAAGTTTTAGTTGGCCCTTAATTTGGCAAAAGAAAAAGAACTACAACACTGACAAAATGGGGCACTAACAAATGAATCGGACTTTAAGGCATTCTGCTCATGTAAAGAAAAGGATTACACAAAGTTCAATGTAATTTCTATAATGCTAAATCTGAAAATTTGAATCTGTGGATTCTAATTAAGAAGCATTGTGTGCATTGACTGCATTCAGAGGTAAACAGGAATTAATTCACTCATGAATAATTGCTTCATAAAATTATTACATTGTAGAAGACATGAGGGGAGGAAAGAAGGTGCAAACACTAGTACTAGGGAAAGCTACCATATTGCTAAATGGAAAGAGTAATCAAATTGTAAATTTATTAAAAGCATTGCTTTTTTTTACTGAAAATGCTACTTTGTTTGAAGTAGAGTGGGTCATGATATTGCTTCTACAATATTCTTTCTACAATTGTCTAGAAAAGTAGTTTTTCCCAAAACACATTTTGCCCTTCCTTCAGTAAAGATGAGTCATTTTTATGAAGTGTCTGCTGGGAAATTTAAGTAATATTTTCTGCAACTTTTGTACCATTATGATACTTTTTCAATAGTTTGAAACATCCACTGTCATCAATATTGATCTTGCCATAGCAGTAAAAAAAAAAAGGATTACATTGCTTTAAATACCTGGACTTGGTCTATCCTATTAATTCATTAGAGAATTTTTCCAGAACAAAGTGAAAAACATTTTCAACTGTAGTTTCTGAAATAAAAATTACAAAGCTTTTCTTCTAACCGGAGAACTTACCTATTTCTTGGCCCTCAAAGTATGTAATGAAAAAGATTCCTTGCCCAAAGGCGGTTGTAGAAAGAAGACACTACAATACCAGAGGAGAAAGAGGATGTGAGCATCAAATAAAAACATGTTAACGTGTTCCATGAAATAAACAGCTTGTGATACTAAAAGCAAGCACAAAATTAATTGATGGGGGGTTTTTTCCACATAAGTTAATGATCTCTATTTCCTTTTATGTTTTAACAATACTCCTCCACAAACCTCAGTAGTATTTGCTCCACCTTAAAGAGCTTTGCAGACCTAGTTATTAACACTAGGTTATTATAGTATTATTATATTATATATTATAGTATATTATTATATATATAGTTATTATAACTTTTTAGCAAGTTATAGACTATCATAAATCTACCACATACTGAAAAGATATAATACATAACACTGTAAGAGTATGCAAAGGAATGTACTTTTTGTAATAAGAGCAGTGTCAAGAAAAGACAGAAGCAGAAGGAACACACACACTGGGTACTGTATGCTGAGACAGCATTTTTGTGCAAGGAGATAACATTTGAATTCGAAGAGGCAACATATTTGTGCTGTATCCCAAAAGTACTAAATGGAAAATTAGTGAGCTAGTGATGTAGTATAGCAAGAAAGTGTGACTGACAATCACTGCAAAAACATTGGTGAGTTCATGAAGGCTGGGGATATCCAAAAACATTTCTAAAATAGATTAGTGTTACTCAGTGATATGTTCTGTACTCTGAATGTGAGATGAAATGGAAGTTGTTTTTATCCCCTATTATAAAATAATGCACTTAAATAAGCTTTCTGCAATATTTGACACAAATGGAATGAACACATCCTGACAGCTCTCTGAAGCAAGAAGTATGACATAAGTTGCTTCTTTGAAAAAAAAAAATCATTACTGGCATGGATTACATTTTTGTACAGAGAAGCTCATGCTAATTTACATCAGCTGAGTCCCTGCCTCTTACATTGCCAGGGTTTCACCCTCTCACGTGATGGGTCCTCCCCTCTACTCAAAATCATTGCCTTTTTCACATGCTGCTGTCTGATTTTCACCAAGGACAAGGTATCTGAAGCATTATTTTGAAATAACTGATTTTAAAAAGTTCAAGTTCTCTCTGTGACCCAAAGGAAGGAAACAAAAAGTAACAAAAAACCCAAAACAAAACAAAAAAATCCACTTTGCCTATTTATGTCTGAATTCTGCATTCTTACATCTGTGTTTACTTGCGTGCAAAGAACCTGTACATTTTATCTGACCAACTGATGCTGTAAAAGTGAGCTTTTTTTTTTAATAGTGTATTAATTATTCCACCAGCTTAATTGGGTATGTGAGTTATTTTGAAAGAGTGAAGCCACAATGTGAGAAATGTGGTTTGCATGGTATGATGGTGATATTTGATGTCACATTCAGGGATATAGTACGTTAAGACAGTACAAAGACGTAAAACAGCCTATGGCATTAGTACAACAGGAAAGGACCTGGAAGAACCAAAGAAATATATACCTCAGACTATATAGCGAGACAAATTTCTGATCTATTCGCCAATTAAACTCAACAGAGGATCAATCACTAGTTTTCCTCCAAACAAATAATGACTTTGATAAGTGGCATGTTATCAGTGAATCTTGAAAATACACTGGTATTACAAATATTTTGAGGCCAAAACATTAAAAGAACGCATGAGCATGAGGAATGCAACTTCCTGATACTTTCTGTAGGTTTATAAAATTTCCCTGACAATTTATTTTTTGTTTCTTTCTACATTCAAGTATTTTCTCAGTTGGAGATTTATTAATGTGATTTATTTCCAATGATTACAAAAGCAAACAGAAATCTGGGAAAAAATAAATACATTATAGCCTAAAGTTTCGAAACTATGGAAATTCACAGCATGGCAGGAAGAGAAAAATTAGAAAAAGAAAATAAATATTTACCATTATAATCTGACTGGTGAAACTCAGCTCGTTCTGCAAGACCAACAAAACTATGTAGGGTAAAAAGCTGATCATATAGACAAAGCTGGCACACAGAGCTGCTGTATCAGCACTGCTGAAAAATGCTCCCAAAAAATAGCTTAACATAATAACTGTAACTCCAAATTCCAGGAGAAAAAGGAAGATAATGAAGCCATTGCTATAAGCAAAGATATCACTTGCTTTTAAAATGATGGCCAGAGCACAGCTACTTATAGTGAGCACAATGACATTCTCCAGAAACCAAGCAAAGAAATGAACGGCTGGATATACACCCATTGTCTTCATATACTGCAAGACAACACAGCAAAGAGAGTTAAAGTTAGGAAACAAATTTTCATGTTTTTTCTATTTTAAAGAAAACATGTTGTCACCAAGACACTAGCAGCTCCCAAAGGATGTCATCTTCCCCTTAAATTACTTGTTTCTTTTCCCTTTTCCTGTGCTCTCTCCTGGATCAGACAGAGTATTGAGCAGGGCAGTCTCTGAGATCATCACATACAAACACAAGGAGTCACAGTGTTCAGCACAACGCTCTTGTGCATAGGGTTTCAGGACCAGATGTCAGATTACTAGTTCTTTCAGTGAGTAGTTTGCCTTTTTATCCTCTAAAAAGTAATAAGGATATCCACAGCACTGTATAAACAAATGTTTTTTCCCCAACCTGTTTCTCTACTAAAAGAAACATACAGATATGTTTGTAAACCTTTATGTATTACCATGGAAATAATAATTTAGCCAGGTATGAATTACCACCCCTCTTTTTTAAAAAAAAAAAAGCTTTTGGATACAATCTAACACAAACTCTGAAGCATTTTTCATAAGATGATCAAAATTAAATTTATTAAGTTGATTTAATATTTTGAAGCATTAAAATAATTCCCCAAATAAAAAAATCTTACTCAAACAGTAATTCTGCTGATGCAGTGAAACCAGTGTAATTCTTTTAAAAAGTGTATTTATCCATACATAAAACGTATCACAAAACCCCATCCTACCATATGCTTAGCACCTATGAAGAGTAGCTGTTGATATAAGCAAATAATTGTCTCTCTTTTTTTCCTTTTTTTTTTTTTTAACGTGTCATCGTCCCTTATATTTCTGGTAATTACACAGTACATGACAAATTCTTAACTTAGTTTAGGTAGTTTTATTGTTACAGACCACATGGAGCGAAGTACGAAAAAGAATCCAAAACAAGAAACATTCCAATCACAAGGACTTCCCAAACAACACTTTCCAGCTTCAATTTTTATGGATCTTTTGCTTGTTGTTTTTTGTCTCATGGACAATATTTGCATACTGATGCTCAAACAATGTTGTGAATCTGAGTTGGCAGCTAGAAGTAGAACCTTCTGCCCAGAGGAAACAAGTGAAAATAAAGCCATCTGGATTATGAGTACATAAAAGTACCTTATAAGTTTCACATTTCTGCGTACTTTAATGAATAAATTTTCTTTTCAGAGGTTAATCTGCCTCTTACCTCTTCAAGATTAATTTCTCTTTCATAAACCAGCTTGCGAACCATACCAGCAACTGAAACCATCCATGTTAACATCATCATAAGTGGGAAAAAAAATCCTATATTGTTCAAGAATCTACGAAAAAACATGCACAAAGAGTTGTCAGCTCCCAAAGGTAATTTTCTAGCAGAATGCTAATAGGTTAATACTGGAACTATTCTCAAAGTATGCACAAAACAAGATCTGACATGAAAAATAAGTCTTATTTTTGTTCTGGTTAGAATAGCCTATTTTTTATGTAACAAGCTAAATGTATGTATTGGTACTATATTACTATATTTTTATTTTATATATACTAATATTTTCAACAATACTACTGATATAGTTGCTCTTTAGGGCTTCATTCTAAGTCAAAGAAAATTCAGATTTGTGTTGATGGCAAAGTAATTCAACATGACCGGTCAACTTTTACTCCACTTTAACAAATTTATTACCACTGACTAATTCTAAAAACTCAGTCAGGAGGTTTTAATGGTTTTACAAAGAACAGCCCTATACTTTTGCTTCATCAACTTTGCCTTGTATTTCAACACATACCAGGGACCAACTTATAGTTTGCATACAGGAAAACTAAGGATTTAAAAGGGATATCTTAGAATAATGTAAGCTAATTGCACAGGATGTTGACACAGCCTCTGTCCAGCAGACTACCCCACAGTATAGCTGCAAACAGTTTGTAAGGGGTCATTTGCCAGAAAAACATTGTATAATGTGTTATGTTAAACACAACGGTTAGTCAATACTTGCTATGCTGTAATATTCTGGTATTGGATATACTTTTTTAATCCTGTGCGGACATATACATTCACCTACTAAAAAGTGGGAACCTAGTAGGATCCCAAGTTCTCTAACAAGGGTAAGAAATCAAATTAAATAGCTGAAAGTTTACTTACAGATCACTGGTATGACAAGGGTAAGGCATGGCTTGCACCTGAATAGCTGTCTCTGAGGTATCTGTCCCAGTCTGTGCTGAAATAATTGCCCTTTCAATCATGTCTTGAAGAGGAATAAAGACATGGTTGTATTTAAACCCATCAGCTGGCAACTTGTGAGGATGGGATTTCCAGGCTGGGTTTTTAGTCAAATCTGTTCTCATGCTATAGAGAACACTGGTTCTAATTGTATATGAAATGTGTCTTGGAAGGACATTGCTAGAATCTTTCTTCTTGTCCTTTGGCGCATAGAAGATGATACCTGACACAAGAAGAAAGGAAGCTTCATAACCAAGCTTATATAATTTATGTTATTTCCATGGCTAACACATGACTAATTACCATATGATATAGGATACATTCACCTGTCAGGGCAGGCCTTTAAACTTTCTTGATCCCCAACACAAAAATGGCAGGTTTCAAAGACACATTTTTTAGATTCATAAATATGAAATGTAAAAGATTATTCACATGATAAATGGGTTTGCAACAATCATTTTTATCTGAAGTGATGTCATTTTTTGAACTTCAGTTTTGTCTTTGCATTGAGATTTAATCCTTTTTTAGGGACTGATCTTAATTCCACAGTAAAAGGAGCAGCCATAAAATTTGTCCATCAAAGGATAGCAACTTCCATAAGTAGATGACAAAGTAAACAGTAACAACCCATTAAAATATACTCTGATATTAATTTTCAAGTTAATTACAAAACTTCTGTTTTAGCATAGCAGATTTCGCATGTTTATTTTCTCTAGCTTCGTGTAAAGGTAAAAAAAAAAAGGAAAAAAACCAAACCCAAACAGATAAAAGCTTAATATGTAGCTGTAAAGAGTAAGCCAAAAATCTTGAAATGGGCTGTGTTTTCTTTGTGGATGACCCAAACTTTTTAGGACTTCTGGACAAATGTGAAACGTTGCCTTTTTTTTTCCTTAGAAAAGGAAGAGATATCTTACCTACTGTTTGATTCTCTAAAAGATAATAAGATATAGAATACTTTACTCTGCTGTAAAGCTTATTTCTTTCAACTGGCCAATCTCATTTTCCCATTTACACAAACCATTGATTTCCTAAGACATTCCATGAGCCTATGAAGGCTCTGAAGACCACAAACAAAGCAAGGCAAATTCCCCTCTATGGAAAGTAATATATGCCTACATCTGAGCACGTAACAGTGATGTGTTGAACACATTAGGTCCCTTAAAATGCCATCTTCTCTCTCTCTAACACTGTGAAGAGATTACATGGTCAGAGTACTGAAAATTACTCATAAGAAATGTCTTGGCTTATGTCAGCATATGACCCTTCCTGTGGTATGTGGAAGCAAAATGGATCTAGAACTTGATACTTCAATTTTCTGAGGGCCAAGATTTATCTGTCCATTTCTTCCCTTGAAGGGACAAACAACTTCTCTCATCCATAGTACTTCTGAGCAAATTTCCTTATCTGAAGGTAAGGCCTGTTGGTTTTATGTTGATAGAGGGTGAACATTGCCAGGGTACTGTGCAGGTTAGAAAACAAGCATGGGATTCCAGACTGAGCAGTTTCATTTTCTACAGCTGCTTTCTCATGTCTTCTGTTGTATACTTACTGGTATAAGGGAGACGATAAAAGCCAAAACAAAAGTGGGAAAATCTCATGGCACACTTTACATAGACTTAAATGGGCCTCTCTTTTGGAGAAGCTACATGCAACATACAGCATTTTCTGCAAGACAACTGTGGATACTAAGAAAACTTCCTTGCTTTTTAAACTCTTTTGTAAAATTAATTGATTCTCAGCAATAAACATATAATACAGGAACAAGATAGAGAGTGTAATCCTGGGGAAGAAAAGAAATATATCCATTTCTTAAGAATTTATTTATTCTGAATAAACAAGATAATGTCTCTGAGGTCTTGGGTTAAGAGTAAATCTTACAAAACCCCTTTCTTTCCTCCTTTTCGCAAAGCCAAGAATATAAACATTAAATTTTGAAGGGATGTAAACTAGATTAACTAAATGATCTTGTTATAAGTAGTCAAGTTTCCTCAGTATTCCACATTTTTTCAACTTTTTGTTCTTTAAATATTTATGATCATTCTTTTAAATATTTTGTTAGAAATAACAGACTCCAAGGATTCATTTGGCCATTCCACAGTTGAAACAATATAAATTAGTCTTTCCATCTTACATTACAGCATTCAAATGTCCTTTGACTGTACTATATGTGTTTTAATGCACACTTTGAAACTGCGTAACCTTAACCTTCCTTATCAACAAACACAGACAACCACTACAAACTCTGAAATTTTCTGTCAATATACGTTTTACATGAGATACTTACTAGCCAAAAGATTATTTTCCTGCATGAGTTCATGAGCCTTCTCCTCCAATTTCTCAACAGAGTCAAAAGGCTGGAAACGGTCCAGTAACACACAGGAAGAGATATTTACTACAAGTTGTGTCAACAGGTCAATCTGTTTACTTGCTGAGCTGTTAAGCATCTTGTTCATCATAGTTTCTAAGATGAGGAAACAAATTGGATTTCCTTAGTTTTAATGATCAGAACAAAAGGTGTGTTGTTGCTTGCACATCCTATAAGAGTAAATCTCCTTTCTATTAAAAAAAAAAAGGGAAGTTACAGAAACTTTTCAGTGTGAACTTGTGGCAGTGCAGTTCTTGTTTCAGTGGCTTTTACTAGCCCTCAGCTACACTTTCCTTCAATTTAAGAGGAACGAAAATGTAACAAATTCTAGCAAAGATCTAGAAAGAGACCAAACCTTTGAAGCTGTAGGACTTCTAATTTTCCTTGTTTCCTTAACTACGTCCACAAACACAAGAGAATTACTGTACTTCAAACATCACAGTAGATATTAATCTCTCATTAGTAACATATTATTCAGTTCTTTTCTCCTTGACACTGTGAATATTTCAAGAACCTTGTTATATAGAGCAGAAGAGTTTTGACAGGAGTCCTACATTTAAAAGAATATGAAAAAAGCCTACAATCCTACATTTTCACTTTGATTTTATCTATGGATCTAGGATGAATATATACCAAAAGAACTCAATCTTTGGAGGAATTCAGACCTTCATTCATTGGTAGAGAATATAGGGATAGTGCTGTATACACATGTTTGAGAGAATAACCAGAAGGATTGCATGATCTAGAAACAACCCCTTAACTCATCTGGATTTAATGAAAACATCTGAATTTATGAGGTAATTAACAGTGCTATAAAACATTCAACACAAGTTTCCATCTTAAATTTTTCAAGACTCATTTGAAGATATAGGCTTTAAAAAGTTAGGTGATGACCTCATTTGATAACAGTGACAACAGACAAATCCTACATCATAGATGTTACTCAGCATCAGGACAGGAAATATTAAAATAGGAAGGCAGATAAGTGGAAAAATATATGAAGCAGTCTGAAGAAGAGGCATGACTAACAGCGAGAAAGGGTAAAGGAGAAAAAGTAGAGGAACAGAGAGTCTAGAACTCAAAAGATAGGCAAACAATGACAGGGTGAATTCATAGGTTGAGAGAAACCAGAACCGAATAGAGATACTACATCTTATTTACGACTATCCTTGAGGAGGACAATAAAGGAAACACCTATGCTGTTACTTGTTTTACAGCATTAGAGAGACCAGAATATTCCTAACATTAAGCCTGAGTGCTAGGGTTAAGTTTTCATATACTTTTTTTTATAAGTGTATGTAATCATATACAGCCCTATATATATTCTCCCCTATGAAGACAGGCTGAGGGGGTTGGGGTTGTTCAGCCTGGAGAAGAGAAGGCTCCAGGAAGACCTTATAGCACCTTCCAGATCTTACTGTGGCCTTTCAGTACCTGAAGGGGGCCTACGAAAAAGCTGGGGAGGCACCTTTTACAAGGGCATATAGTGATTAGACAAGAGGGAATGGATTTAAACTGAAAAACAGTAGATTCAGATTGGATATTAGGAATATATTCTTTATGTAAAGATGATGAAGGACTGGAACAGGTTGCCCAGACAAGCTGTGAATGCCCCATCCGTAGAAATGTTCAAAGCCAGACTGGATGGGGTTCTGAGAAACCTGGTCCAGTGGAAGGTGGCCCCACAGCAGAGGGATTGGAACTAGATCATCCTTAAGATCTCTTGCTACTGAAAACATTCTGTCATTCTCTGATACAGAGAATGATAATTTGAAATCAATAATTAACTTAAAATCTTCTCTCATGAGTTAAACTGTTGAATATTTTAGCATAAAAAAGTATCATGTAGCTTGCTGTTTGCTTGGAGTGTGGCATACTTGTTTCTGGAAGAAAATACTGTCTTTCAAAATGTGCATGAATTTCTGTACTCCATCATAGAAATAACACATATATATGAAAAGATACAATTTACAGGAAAGTTTTAAAATCAAGATCTATAGAGTTGTTGATCTTGTATTTTTCCCATTTACAAATGTAGCAATTAGGAATTAAAAACCTGGCAAAACTGTGTTTGCTATTATCTTCATATATTGTTAAAAACCGAGTCAGCCCTCATCTTCCACTCAGCATGTTTAATCTACCATTAAGTAACTGGGAGGAAATATAACTGGTGTATGTAAAATCACTAGGCAGAAGTGCTATTTGAGTAAAAATTAAAAGTTTCTAGAAGAAAAAAATTGGAATAAATCAGGAAAGATAAATTTAGGTCTAAAAGTAGAAGAAAGTTTATAGTTATCAGAAGATGTGAGTGACAGCACAATTTTCAGTGATGACATAACAGCAATTTGTTTCCTACCTTCTAAATACACATATAACTACTTCATTACAATGAGGGCAGCAGAGGACTAGCACAAAGGAAAGCTGCCTGTTTTGGTTTTGGTTTTTTATTGCCCCAGCTTTTACATCCCAAGTCCATGTAGCTGTCTCTAAGGGAGATTCCTTCATAGCGAAAAAAACTTCACATCTGGGAGAAATCACAGAAGAAGGACAAGAGACTCAACAATCAAGAATTTAAAAGAGAAGCTTGCAGCACAATTGCCTCCCAGTGGCTCCCGAAGGTCTGTAAGGACTGTGCCCAGCAAGGAGCTCATGAGTTCTAGGGGAACAGGGTTTATATAAAATCGGTAGGAAATTATTGCCAGTTGTTGGTCTGAAAGCAAGCATAGAGGAAAACAATTGCCTTGCCTCCACACAGCTAGCTTAGAAAGTAAAGAAGGGTTTAAAAAGAAAACCACAAGCTCTTCAGCCCTCAACTAAATATTTACTTTGCTCCATGTGAATAAATCTGACACAGTAACCCTATAAAACAGTTTTAGAAATTGATAACTTTGTGAGGTCTTCCAGCATGATGATTTTATAAAGAGGTTGGAAGAGTTCTACATCTATCCACTCTGTCCATGACACCTTCCAGCAGGAGTAGCAGGGTGAGTAACATGTCACTAAGTCTGTTAACAATCTTTGTAGCATTTTAGAGAAGTAGAAAAAGATACAAACACAAGCTCCTTATATTGGAGGATAATTAGAAGTCAGCTGAATGAGAGTGTAGGTGTGATAACACAAGGGAATATTTGCTTTAGTTAGAAGACATAATCATAGAGATTAGGTGATTTTTAGAAAACTTGAACCTTGGATGAAAATAAAAAAGATTGTGAGTAGTAAAATCAGTAACATATATGGATATATTCAAGGCTTTAGTTTGATGCAAGCAAGGTAATTACAGGACTAAACAGCCGATGCAATATAAGATTAATGAAATTTTTTAAAAAACCCGTACGGACAGAGGTTTAGAGTACAGCTTCACATGATTAAACTAAGATAAAAATAAGAGCGCATAGTTATTTTTCAAGAAGTAATATGAAAAAGTGAATCTACACAAAGAAGTGTAATCAATGTGTAAATACAGAGGAGGGCTCTGGCACTTTTGAGAGATCAATTTCACAAAGGCATAAATGTGCTTTTGATCTATAGCCCATATTGACTTTCAGTTTTAATATTATGTTAATTTTATTCCCTTAAAATAAAGAAATTCTAGATTCATAAGCCACTCTACGTAAATAATATTCTATATTGACCATCCAAACTATTAACCATTTATCATGCAATATCAAATGTCCTTAGTTCTGTTAAAAACCTATAGCTTGAGAAATACAGGCACATATATCTGTGATGTTATCTTCAGCAGTGAAGTTGGATCTGATAATTCCAGAGATCATTATATCTATTTAATGAAATATTGTTTGTCCATAACCTTATCATGTAGTTTTCAGTGTTAGGTCCACACAAAAAAGTCCATCTATTACTCAATCAATATATTGAGACAGCTGTGTTTCCAGCTGGCCCTGCAGATTAACAGACTTGCTCTTTCCTCCCTCTTCTTTCCAATAGTGTGATTCCGTGGGCTTGTTTTTTCAGCTGTACTATGATACGTCTTCACCACAAGGGGTGAGCTGTGCCAAACCCAGACTAGCCAGCAGTTCACCGGTTAAGAAAATCATCTGGGGAGAAGGCAGATTCAAATTTGAGTCCCTCAGCAAAGGAGGGCACAGAATCCAGATTCTTTCCATTCTGAATTCCAGACACAGTTTGTCATTTTTCTTACTGAAAGTGTGCGCAGCCAATCCTAGTCTTCAAACAAAGCCTTCAAACCAAGGCCAATTTCAATTAAATCTCACAACCCGTCTGCAAAGAAAAGCCACACCAGCTCACACCAATCCTGACTGCATCAGCTCAGGGCAATAGTACAATTTAAGACTGAGAACACAATTTACAATCTCTGAGGAACCTCCATGGATTTTGACCATCTCCTGCCTAGAGGCAGATACTAAAATCCAATAAAAGCTGCACATCACGTACATTTATTTATTTTAGTTCTAATCTTAATTCTTTGACTCTAAAGCAGACTTAATAACCTGTATTGCTGTAAAGCCCACTTTTTTGAAGCAATGAAGGTCACAAGTCTCTCCTTGGGTGTACCTGAGAATTTATCACTGCACTCCTCCAGAAAGTGACTGGAACAGATTTGTGTCTGGCTCATAATTATTCTAACACTCACTGATTTGAAACCACACAGATATGTCCTCTCTATCACAATCCTCCTCTAGGAAGTACCCAGCTCCCTTTGTACATGATGTCACACTACCTGTTATTGCATTTTATCTCACTTTTTCCTCTTTCTGATCCTCAAAATCATGAACTTTTCTTAAATGACCTTGGACTCTGCTCCAGTATAGACTGTTCCTTCTGGCACGTGCTGCACAGTGATCATGCATCTACCCTACTGACAGCTGGACATATTAATTTTTTTTTCAATTATCAAATTCCTCCAAAATTGTTAAGTAACTTAAATTTACTGCATAATCTTCTACTTAAATCCTTGAATATCACAAATTAGTCATAATAATAATTCCCCTTCTCCTCCATTAAGGACCATTCTCCTTGGATTCTCTCTCTGATTCCCAGGGCTCAGTACCTGAGCCCTGGGCAGAAAGGGGATGGCTGTGCCCCAGGGGCAGGCTGCCCCCATGCAGACACATGAATCAGGGCCATTCCTTTCCCACCAGATCCACATAGAGCTGGGCCTGGACCTGCCCCAGGCTGCAGTTCCCACCACTTCACACCTGGCTGTGGACCTGGGCACGGACCTGGGCCCAGACTGCTTCCCAAAGGGTGATGTCCTGGCCTCATCATCATCCCCATGGGCCCACTGGGTCATCCCAGAGCTGGGGCTGACCCTGGTGACTTTCTACTGACATTGCAGGTCCCTGGTTATAACCCTCTCTCAGGCTTTTCTGAGGCTCAAGGACACCACACGCAACTGATTCTCAGTAAATGGAGAAAAAAAAAATACAGGCAGTTTTTGATAAAACACACTGTATCCAATCTCATTTCCTATTTATTTCCTTAAAATTTATGATAAAAATCTACTTCTACCTAATGGAACTGTGGCTACTGAATTTATGACTCCCTTCACTCCTTTTAAGTACAGATCTTATGTTTGAATCTCTCCCATAACACTTTGCCACTTCTGATTTGTTACCAATATTGTTCAATATCTGAAATTCAAATTATCCAGCCACTCAAAAGCAAAAAGATAATTAAAAACATTTGAGATTAACTCAAGAGGGTAGTTTCTTATTACTTTAGTATCACTGAAGAAGGTAAAACATTCAGTTTCAACTAAATGTAGTTCTAAGTTGAAGTACAAGTCTAACAAGGCTAATCATTACGTGTACTTTTATGTACGTACCATATGTTTGCATGTTTTTAAGCAGTTTTTCCATGTCAATATCCAAATTACTTTCCACAAAATGCTTTATGAAATTGTTTTGCAGTGCCTCCTAAAATGAAAAGGGAGAAATATTACATCAGGTTTGTCTCCTCTAAAGAAATACAAAGTATACATATTCATTAGTGTTCAGTTCCATTACAAAGATTTACTGCATAGCACTGGAAAAGTCATTTAGACTCTCCATGTCTTCAGTCCTTCCCTCTTAGCAGGGGAAGATTCAAATAAATTGCAGAGGGGTGGGGAAGGGACTTAGAGGAGGTGACAGAGGAAGACACAAATATGTGGAATGGAAAAACCGCAGTAAAAATAATGCCTTTTTTTTTATATAGTCAATATTTCCCTCATCGGTTCTTTTCATCAGTTTCACGCTTTGCTGGGAAATGTAAGCAATGAAGAAACAAATTCCTACACCATTTTATTTCCCCTGTTGTTCAGTGATACAGGACTGATACTGGAGGTTGTGAGGTAACATTGCTTTAAAGTATTTTCACATCAGAAGTTTCTCAGCATCAGACTCATAACCTAAAGCTAATCTGCCTCTTTTTCAGCTCTTTTTAAACCTGAAGTCAGATATATGGGCAGTTTTACATGTATAGAACTATTGCCTAGATCACACAGCAAAAAGCTGGAAAATAGAAAGCTCTCCCACATTTCACCAACCTGCAGTCGTGAGACTCTGAGAACATTTCCACTGGTTTTGAAAATCTCAGACATCCTAAGCCATGTCTCAGAATAGGTCTTCAAGTCTTCCACAAAACCAAAAGTGAAATTAGCCTGGGAGAAAGAATACATGGAAACGAATACAAAAATGTGCACAATCAATCTTAGGAAAAACTGGCATGCTTCAGGTCTTCTGCAACTCCTTTCCATTCCACTTTGATAGTCAGCAGCAAGAGTATCCATGGGGTGTTTTTTTTACTCAAGAAATTAAAAGTATTTTTTGCAATACCCAGCAAATCAATCTAGCAAATCCTGTGCTCTGTATGTTTCCCACATGAAGTATCATAAAACCTTCCTTATTTTATTATGTTTCTTTCATACAGAGGATCATGGAGGTTCTTCAGTAAGACAGAAAAAGAAACAGGACATATTCAAAAGAAAGCTTCTGCAGTTGTGGGTCTTCTATGCAAACTACTGCAACTGAATATATAATAAAAATGAAAGTTGGAAGCATAGTCTGAACAATAAATTCAACTGATGAATCAATGTTTCAAAATACTCTCACATGGAAAGATTTGAGGAAAGCAAAATATTTCCTGTCCCAGTCAAACATAGGCTAGAATTTCTTTCTTAGCAAACAACCAGCAATTTTTTCTCCAGCCTGTTTTAAACAGATCACAAGTATACTCAAGCATAGAATATATTGCAGTATCTTTTTGTTTAAATTGGTGTTATCAGTCACAGAAGTGCATTAAGAACAATCCAGCATTGTTGTTATGGTAAAAATGGTGACATTTTCAAGCAACGAACGTCTGCAGTAAGTTGTAAACTTCAATTTGGGATCATATTTTTTGCAATAATTCCTATTGAAAGTATACAATTTCTGCCATAGTATTTTAAGCGTCTTTTTCAAAATCCCACTCTTAGCACAACATGAGAAAACAATTTGTGGTGGCTTTTTTTCCATCTCTGTAAAACAAAAGGCCCCAAAGAGACCCTTGCATGTAGTTTTGTTTTCCTGAAAAACATTGTGCATTTAACTTCTATGGGAATCCCTATTCCACTTCAAAGAGTGATCATTCGTTAGAATTAAAGAGCAAGTAATCGTAAACGTTAAACTAAATCTGATGTCAAGTAAACAAGTTCTTCTGATCAGAAGCAACAGAGAAACCTCGTGGATTGAAACTCGAGACCAGGCACAATGATGACAAGATGGAGCAGACCAGGAAGGCAGCAAGGGTGAATAACAGGCAATGTGGGAGACTGCTATCTCCCCAGGACAGAGCAAGCACAGGTCACACCAGAACACAAGATCAAATTTTCAGACATTACTAGAAATTATTGTATCAAGCAGCTCGTAAGATCTGGGTTCAGTACAGTGCTTCTTGACTTGATTCCAAACAGGACAAAGGAATAATTTTTGTGCTGAAATTGTTTTCAAAGGGCTGCAGTAGCTATAATGTGCTTGTATTCAACCTCCTTACACAAACAGTAAAAAATGCCAAATTACTGCAGCAGCACAGATTTTTGGAAAAGATGAACTTTCTATAATGTAGGCACCTATTTGAAAGAAATTAGAAACAGCTCAGTGGTTGGTTGTGTGCAGGAGGTACAAAGTCTATGGCAGCATAGAGGAAACTGAACAAATACCAACTGCCTAGCAATAAAAAGATTTAAGGAAGACCATGTGCATGCATGCACACTACAAAGACCATATGCGCGCGCACACACACACACACACACACACACACTACAAACCCACTATAGAATTTCCTCTAAAAGAAAGTTTACATTTAAAAAAACACCCTAAAAAAAAAAAAAGGGAGGAGTTAGTTTAAAACTGGTTTTGTTTTTTCATTCATGACAGTGGACATTTGGGAAGTTCCTGTGTCAGAAGCCTTCCACATGCAGAACACTTTGGAGAATCTGTCTCAAATTGAAGGAGCAGTAAAAAATAAAGTCATAAATTTTTTTAAGATGAACAATAAATAGTTTCCAGGAAAAGATAATGTCCAGCCAAGAATTTCAAAAGTAGTCAAGGATTGTTGAAGTACTCACTGTAGTGTAACCTCCTGATTAAAGTTCCATTGTTATCAGGTAAGTGGAAAATAACAAATGAAAAGCTATTCATAAAGATGCTAGGGGAACCAGAGGTCTGCAGACTAATAATTCTGAAATCTAGATAAATTTTAAATTTTTTTATGCTAATAATAAATTATAATAAGAGTAGTAGTAAATAAAGAATATAAATAAATACAGCCAGGAGACAGAAACACAGAATTTTAAAATAGAAGGTGCCACAGTTTGAAGTGGAAGAACAAGCAAGTGAGGAAGAAGTGATTGATGCAGAACAACTCACCACAGGCACAATAAATACTAGCTCATATAACTCAAAAAGCAAGTGGAAAAATTATAGCAGTAAAGTCCTGGCAAGCCTGACCCCAAAGATTTTGGAAAAAGCAGAAAGTTCTTCTAACGTGATTGCCTGAATATAAGATTAACTCTGAGAATCTTCTGAAATAAGAAATGCTTCCGTAAGATCAGGTCATCAGTGGCAAAAGGTTTAGTTGTGAAAGCAAAGATCAAAGACATCCCATGTGCCCTTTGAACTCCTGGATGCCAGCTGGCACTGAAGTGTTTTACCCTCAGTCAGCACCACAGCCTGTATCAGTGACTGTCACCATTATTCTACACAGGAGAATTGTTGACTTCTCTGAAGGTAAAAACCAGTCTCCTCACAATTTATTGAAAAATGCCCAATTACACAGTCTCAAAACTAAATAGTCCATGTGGAAAACTTACAGACTATATCATAGTATACAGTGTTCTTTGAATCTGTAATCCTCTACTTTTTTCTTTTAATTCATAGAGGTCATGTGGTCACATAGTCGGAACAAAACTAGAACTTCTGTTCCACTTTGAGTAGGAGGTTAGGCTGTGTAAGGGCTACGGGGTTGAGGCTTGGGAGCTATATTTGAGGCACCTGGGACAATATTTTGCATTTCAATTTTGTTTCTTTTTAAGCAATAGCTGATAGATTTCTGTAATAAAATCACAGAAGAAAATTTCTAACTACTTTCGTATTTACACATAAAGAGATACCCATTCATAACTGCTTTTTAGATTTAGAGGACCGGGGAAAGGGGCAAGATTTCTGAATAAGCTGATGTGAACCTGAGAATATAACATGAGAATGAGAACTTGTGCTAGAGCATCTATCAGAATCTTTGTATTGTTCCAGAGCATTATACCCTACCCCCAAAAAACCAACCCCAAATCAACCAACAAACCCAAAAAAACAACCCACAAACAAACTTCTTTCTGAACTGTATTACTCAGTCCAGATTTCACTAAAAGGTCTATGGGGGAACATATTGTATGTGAAGATATTTATCTTTCTTACAGATGCTTTCAAGAACAGAGGATTGCCATATTAATTGGCAAAATAAGTTGGAAATGTTTTAAGTGCATTATCCTAAATGTCATTGTAACATAGAATATAATTTCAAAAATATATGTAATTTTTATCATTTTTAAAAACTCATTCTTTATAGAATTTCCATCTATAAACATCAATAGCACTAGATTTTTAACTGACTAAAAATTTTAAATTAATTATACTGTACTCCAGAGTGATAGCTTATTCCCCAAATTAAGTTATTTAACTGCAAAATATGAAATCACTTAATCCTTTTTTCCAATCCAGAACAGAAACTATAACATTACCTAGTCTCTGCTATCTAGAATGGGCTTTTTGGCTTATTTTTTTTTAATATCTTTTTAGAACACAAATCAGAACACCACAAAATTCTCCATTTACAGATAATATAGTTACCATCACATTTAAAGCTACTGTTGTCTTTTTGTGTACCATTTACAAGCAGCAGTTATTTTTTTCCAGAATTTAAATTAATCAAAATTCTTGCAAAAACTAATATTGCTGGGTAAAAGTCATATATTTAGAAGATCAATGCAAAATTTGCACAGAAATCTGAAGTGTACTTAAGTCATCAACCCTTCTCTTACGGAAGTGCCTGTAAGCTAGTCATGAAGAAACAGGTGTAAGCTAGTCATGAAGAAACAGGTCATTGTCAATAATCACACTCAAGACAGAACGCCGACCACACCAGAACTGCAGACACAGTAAAACCCTTGAATACCAACCCATCAGCTTCCACACAAACAGCACCTCAGTTACAACTGCTCACTCATACTACTGGCGTTAGAAACAATCAGGAAGGATGCACTGTAGGTCTCTTGGTCCTTTTTTTTTTTTTTAAATTCAGCTCAGTGACTCCCTCAGAGCAGGCTTTTGTTCCTGCAGCATCCCTTCCCACAGCTCTCTATGCTGCCCCATTAGTTCCCATCATATGAAAATGTTGAAGGCAAAAGCCTCCCTAGAATACATGCACCCTACATCTTGATTCAGCATGATTCAGATCATACTTCTGCTAACATGTTCTTTTTGATCTTTCTATACAAGGTTTAAAGTACTTTGAGCAAAATTCTGCTTTTCACACTGAGATGAAGCCACTGTAACAAGTAGGATAAAAGTTAAGAGAAGTGTTAAGTTTAAAGTGGGAAAGAGGTGAGACCTCAGGGGGCAGGGTGGATCTATTTCTCTGAAAGGCAATTATCCAGTTGCTTCTGACTGTCCTGAAAGAAGTGGACTTTTAAAATGAAGTACGAAGACAAAAATCAATAAACAGAAATAGTGGGAGGTTTTGATACTCACCTTCTCCATCACCAGGTCAATCATATTGATGTTTGAATTGTACAGGATCTTCCCATGTAATAAAGGTTTCAGGAAAGTCCATAGCAAAGCCCCATTAGGAGCCTGCAAAATCTCCTGATAAAGTTTCAAGCAAAAAGGAGCTGCAAAAACAAAGACAGACTCACATATAAGTCAGACCACACAGGTGCAGTTGAGTATATTTTATTCAAAGAAAAGCTTGAGTCTTATTTTAGTCTACCACAGCATCATCCCAGACACCATCCAAGTGCCTCTAAGAAATCAGTCCCTATAGAAATTGTTTAACCACAGTCTATGATAGTGTTCATGATGCAGAACTCTAAACACTGAATAGGAAAAAAAATTTTCAGAATCCATAGATCTCCTGACGTTTGTGAACAGCAGACTGTGAACCCAATCTATCCTACAAGTTACATAAGTGCTTTTTAGAGCAGAAGGACATATGCAAAATCTCTGCCCACAAAGTGAATGTAGAGGAGAGAGTGACCTTAAAAGAAAAAAAATCTCCCTCCACACCATCCATTTTTCTGCAGATTTGGATTTCTACATAAAAAAGAAGTAGGAATACACAAATTCCTTCACAAATACAGACTTCTCTATTCATATACTCTCATAAGAACCTACCAAAAAGACATGAAAAAAAATTATCATGACACTTAACCTCTTGATTTGAAAAATCTAATCAATTCCATTTTCCATTACTTACTAAAAAATATATTCTAGCATCACATGGGGCTATTAGTACATTAGGGTGTACGTCCTTCAGAACTAGTATCTAAGGAACAGTTTCCAAGATATCCCACTGCACTTGTACTCAGGTAAAGGCAATGAGTTTCCTATGAGAAACATTTAGATTTTCATGCCCAACTCATGTGTTTTGGGGTTTTTATTATTTATTATAAGTGGTCTAGAAATATCCTATTTCTAGTGCTGTGAAGAAATATTAAATAATGTAATTAATTCCTGAAGGAAGACAAATCTTTTTACATACTGGAAAACTAGGCCAAAAATATTTAAACTCCTGACAAAAGTTAAAGAAAGAAGTGTCAGACATCTTTCATTAGGAAAGACCAGTTTTCTTTGCCCAAATTTCTATTTTCTTGAATGAAAAAAAGGTTACTAAACAGAATCATTGCTAAATAACAGCAAAGAATTAAACGCTACAAGTTGACCAGTCAGAAATGTCAATATGCTAAGGACACAGAAGACTTGCTAACCTGAGTTTGCTGTGATCTTCAGAAAGTCATTAGGAATTGTCTGGTATACACAAAATACATACAAGCTAATCACTGTGAAGGGGTGTGAATCAAGTTTCTGTGCCCTCTTTTTCTTTTTTATTTGCATTTTCCATTGTCTCATATACAAATTTGTAAAATGTGGGCAACACTATTAATTCACGTATGGGAGTGTTGGAACTAACTGATGCTTTAAAGATATTTCAGTCGTATAGTACAAGGTCTCACAGTACTCCAGAGTTGTGACAACTTGCAAAAAAAAAAAAAAAATCAAGAAACAGTGCTTCTGGTAAACAGCTTTGGTAAACAGCTTCTGGTAAACAGCTTTGACAGAGACTAAGTTCCAAACAATCTGTCTAATCAGCCATCCTGCTAACTTCATTCTTCCAACAGGAAAGAAAAGCAGAGCTGCCTTCTTACCACTATATCCCACAAAGCTAAGTGAGAAGGCCAAGGCAGAGCTCTGGCTCCCTCCCAAGGGTCCCAGCCAAGCCAGGGGCAATGTCTGACTGTAGAAACCAATAGATGACAGAGCCTTCCCTAGTGACACTCTATCACTGTGTTCCTCTCTTTCACAGGGCCACATGAGGCACTAACAAGGTTATTAACAATATTAAAATTAATCAGAGTAAGTCAAATGTGTATTGAGGAAAGGGAGCAAAGGTGAAATTATATGAGAGCTAAGGGATTTTTCTGAGCACTTGACAAACAGCATAGGGATATCAAATGTTAAAAAAATCATTTTATCCAGGAGGTTTGCATATTTCACTGCACAATAATACCCCAGCTTTGTGTTCACAAAAGAAAGGCAAGTGACAATATAGTCTCAATTTTTTAAAAGATATGTTTTTAATACCAAGTGCTTTAAAAATTCTAATAAAAATGTTCAAAGATGCAAATACTCTTATTTATTATTTACAAAGATAGAAAACAACCAGAATCACTAGTGTCTCATCCACAATTATCTCACAGCCATTAAACTTTTATTGATCAATGCCTTGTGCTCAAGATGAATGCTAACTGAGATGTCAGATGGTGTATAAACATTTCCATTTATGAGGGAAAAACTTCTTTAAACTCTGTATGCATACTGCAACTTGTGATTGACAATTTTTCTTACTTGAGCCTTCAGGAATGCCATATTTTGCCATATTGTCCTCCAAGAGTCCCATGATTCTGGGCATGTCGATGAACAGGTTTGCACTGCTGAAAAATGAAGATTCTTCTTTACACACTGCCTTGATTACAGACTCCAGGGATCCAACAGATGAACTTCTGAACTGCCCACCTTGCAAAAACTAGAACAAATGTACAGAAATACAGATGAATCGAAGTTGGTTTTAGTAGTTTCAGGGAATAGCCCTGGTGTTCTGTCAATATTGACATCCAAGGAGATTGACAAAATTAGGCTGTTGAAACAGCCTACAAGGGTGAGGGCCCTCTGTGCTCCTTTCTGTTCTTCTGATCATCTTTATTATGGTGCAAGGTAATGTCTTTTTAATTGTCAGGTTACTCAATGAAAGACACTAGTATAATGTATTACACTGAACTTAGAAAAATACTATGTAGCAGTTAAGCAGAAAAGGAATGAAAATATCAAGACAACTGGACTAGAGATACTCTGATTTCAATGTCACTTCTCACAAAGTGTGCTCTTCTGGTACATTATTCCGATGTCACAAAGGCAGTGGTAACAACCAAAACCATTTTGCTATGAACATTTGCAGTGAAGACAGTTGCTAAGAAAAAAAAAAATCACGTGCATATGTTCTAATAAGCCTATTTTTCAGGCACATCTTTTAACTTGTTAGACACGCTTCTAGTTTTTGCACATCTTGATTACCAGCATTTATTATTGTCATTTGCTCATGAGTAGCATACATCTAATGAGGAGAGAGAGCAATCTGACTGCTTTTATGGCTTAAGCATCATCATTCACCACATTCAAAAAAAAGAACAGTGAGAGCTTTGTCCTCTGTGCAGCTTCACTTTTCAAGTAATGTGCTCAATTGTAAGTGATATCTCACAGAAGGCTGTACAGGTGCACAGTTCTAAGAGCACACAACTGCAAGGCAATGCGCTGCTACGGTACAACTGAAGGGTGCACTGGCTCGCCACATACTCATTAGGGTTGCAGATGCTTGTCAAGAAAAGCATAACTAGACTATCAGACACCATTTGAAGTCTCCACAACTGGCAAATAGAAAAAACACTGTGATATGTGAAACACACACATTCGGCACTGAAAAAAAATTAGCTTTTTATCATTTGAACTTTTTTTCTAAACAGAAGAGTCAATTTTCAAAGTAGAACAGCACTTTGCATAAAGACTTAATCACAGACAGTTTAGAAATTGTGCTGTTAGAAACAGTTTATCCTGATCAATGCAGTTACTGAAGTGCCAGGTGCTTCTTTAGTAATCCTGGAGGAATATTAGTAAGTGTCGTATAAAACTCAGTGTTAGCTGCTCCCAAAATCTTACTTTTAGCACTCAGTTTCAGCACAGAGCATAGTAAATAAATAACATCCAGATTCCATAATACAATCTACAGCCCTTGAATGAATCTACTGGCATGGACTTCACTGGAGAAATAAACTTTATTTATGCACAATGTTGTATAAAATTGGTTATGAATCTTTATTAGTGACTATTTGCACTAGAGGGATAAATGAGGCTTATTTCAGTCAAAGAGCATAAACTTGCTAATTAATTCCAATTCAAATCAAAATAACCTGAAATTCAAATCATGAATATTTATGCAGTAAGCTGCCACTAATAGGCTGAATCTGCTTAATGTCTTTCAACTAAAGATCCACTGACTCAAAAAGATATTTCCTGAAATTTAGCATTGATAAAGTATGACAAATACATAGGATGGATATTTACTAAAAAAAGTTTTCTTTGATCCAGTTGTTCTACTTTAAACTATATAAAGTAGGGCTGTAATCAAGACTGATGAGTCCAAACAACCAACTTGCTCAAACAAAGTAATATTTGAGAAGTAGAATTTAATGCCTTTTCAAATTTCATTCCTGACCAACAAACATATTTATGTGGGAGGGCAAGTCCTTTTTCCCCAAAAAAGATACACGCTATCTCCAATCTAGGTTAAACCTTAACAATCAACTAACATCCTTATTCTAGAAAATATTAACCAGCATTACTCCAAAAGCTGAATAACAGTGGTGGGTAAAAAATGACATTAAGAAGATATTGCAGGGACCCTGTTAACAGGAAAGAAAACACTGGATTACAAAGAAGTTATTAGTGTTATTCCTGTGAGCCCTGAAAGAAGTAAATTGCCTAAATTTGCCTATCATTTATTACCAGAGGGCATTGCAGGAGAAAAGAGGATCAGAATGCAATACGGCAAGAAACCAATTACCTAATTCAAAGTAAAATTAATACAAAGATACCCAGTGCAAAATGTTATTTATCCACTGAAATCATGAGATGTTGTTATAAAATGGAACTCACCTGAGCATATCACTCATCCTTGATAATGTAAGAAACAAAAATATGTACAGTTTATGAGGAAGTTTAATGAAAGTTTAGGACAGTAATTTTAGTAGGTATAGAAAAGAACAAGCAGAGCTACAAGAGTCATCAGTCATAATTCCCCTCAAAGTCTGTACGCATTTCTTCTTCCAAACATTCAAGATTAGCCTTAACCCAGCATGCAAAAATGATGCTAGGCTGTCTGAGACAACTGAGAGCCTGTTATAAACAAAAAAAACTAAAGCAAAAAACAAATACTAAAATAAGTCTATTCAACCTATCAAAACAGAGAAGGACTGTGACTGGCCTTCCACAAATATGGGCAAGTCAGAGAAGTTAAAAATGTTACAGAACATTTTTGATACAAGAATAAACATACTAGCCACAAATAAACCTCAGTCAGAATTTTATACGTTTATAATCCCAACAGAGTGTTCTGCAATGTTAGGTTTAAGAGATAATTTGTTCAAATTAGTAGAAGGATTATGGAGTGAGGCCACCTCTCAAAATTAACAGCGTTCAGCAACTCAGGAAGTTCGCTCCAGCTTATCTATTGAGTGACAAGCATTCAAAAAATTAGTTATGGAAAGATAAGGGAATAATTTCAAACAGCAAAAAAACAAGCAAAAATCATGACTGAAATCAGCAGTGTTTTTCCTCAGGGAGTTATTAATTCACTCAGTGTTTTTAACAACAGAATGTGGCACCATATTCCAATTACTACTTACTGGTAGATATTGAGTTTGTACATCATCTTTTATTACACAATGTGTAGCACATCAATTCAACTTCACATTTAACAGATATATTATTTCTTCCTTTTCATTTTGCCTTTCAGACAGAAATCCATGTACGCAGGTCACGTTTACTTTATTATTTCTTTCATATGGAAGTAATTTTTTTTTAAATCAACTTCAAAATTAATAATCTGTCTTACTCTGTGCTGAAGGTCCACATATTTTTACCTGGAAAACATTTACATTCTTTATCTGGTAATCCTTCTACTTCACTGAACTACTTTGCTCTTGTTTATCATGAAAATAAAAATCCAGAAGGATGGTCTCTTTTGGAAATAGAAGAAAATATTTAAGAAGGGAGGTGTATAAGCAATATCTGCACTTTAGTAGAGCACTTATTCAACAGTAAAAGTTCGACCACCATAGAAAAGAAGCAAAATATAATCAATAATTAAAGCTATTATTAAAAAACAGAAAAAAATCAGTTAAACCTGAAAAAGAAAGGATATTTAAACTTTTACTACTTTACAAAATGAAAAAATTAGTTACAGAGACAGAAGAGAACCCTTGAAATCAAACATCTAATTTATTAACAAAAGAAATAGACCCTGATTAATTTAAGCCTCTACAAATTATTAGGTGACCAAAAAACCCCCAGCAATTTCACAAGAAAAAGGGATTTAGCAAAACATTAGAAAATAAAGATTGTGTCATAAAAGTGATCAAAAAAGATAAGACCTAAAAAGGAAAAAAATGTCAAGGTTAAAACAATGGTATATTACAGGATAATAGGGGGAATCACAGGGGAAATTTTAAAACTGGGAGCAGATGGCCCTCTACTGTTCCATTTGTTCCTTTGCAAATGTTTTTTTTTAAACACCACTTTTTGAGAGGTTCTTCTATCAAATAACCAACTTTGGGATTTCAGTCCAAAAAAGAATACATCATTAGCTGGAAGGAAAGTCTGGCACAAACAGAACTAGTTTAAGGAAACCAGAAAAGATTTAAGTATCTGATGAAAGGCACAATTCATTGTGGCAGCCAAAGAGCTACCCTAAAAAAGAAAGGCTCAAAACCGAAACTAATATGCACCAGAACAGCATTTTTCAACATGTCTCTATCACATAGATTAGAAGATCTTGGAAAAGATTCATATCACTAAGGAAAATAGTACTTAAGGCAATGTTTACTCTGTACCCTAGCAACAAACCAGATGGCACTACTATGGGGGATCTTTTAGAGGTCTGCAATTTTAAAACAGATTGAATCCTCAAGTTTCCACAAAGGACACCAAACCCAGAAGATAATGCCATAGCAGCAGGTCTTGCTGTGGAATTAGAGTCTGCTTAGAAACAGAAATCTTTTTTCTGATTTATTTCATACCAGATCCATCACTGTGATAGCTGTGTAGATGTGCATACAGCAACTGCCCTTAAACGGAGGGAGAAAAGAAATATCCTCACTCACATTTCATGCCACCTTTTTTTTTGAGTGTCAAACAGCACTATCACACAAACCCCTTAGGTGACATGAACAGAAACACATGGCAGACACAAGAACTGCACATGCTATCTTGAAATCTTATTCTTTAAATAAAGCAAAGCTACTTCTGATAAACAAAATAATAGTCTGCTCATTAAAAAAAAAAAATTACACCATTAGCAGAAAAGGCATGGCTATCTCCACATCACAGATAATACGGACTATTGTTAGTCAGTTGGCTAACACTGGAGTAACTTAGGCTAGAGTCTCATAAATTAATGGAAAAAAAAAGATTACAGCAGATCAATAGTCTCAGAATTACCAGAATGCTTGAAAGAGACCCAATTAATTTTCCTAGGCTTTATGGACTCTCTTTTCTAAGTTCCCAGCTTTCTAGGATATCATTTCTATTAGTGCACCCCCTTACTAAGCACCTATCCCCAACTAAGCACATCACAATGGGAATTAATTTTATATATTGAAATTCTACACATACCTGCTGTAATGTGGAGATGTCAAGCACACCAATATTTTGAATTCCTTGGAGGAATGCTGGAAGTTTCTCCATGACATGGTGGACTTTATTGAGAAGGGAACTGATACTAGAAACCACATCCAGTAGCATATTTAATACATTGCCTATCTCAGGTGGTATCTGAAACTTGGAAAAGAAGGCAAAAAATCCCAACAATAAATTCCAGTTAGAAACAAATTTTAACCTTTCAATGAAACATTCAGTGTTATTCAGCCTTTTTCTAAAACTGATTATATGATGTTCCTACAAACCATGTTTAACAAAATTCCTTTTCGTATAACTCCCCAGTTACTCTCAAATTAAGCTGAAAAGTTCTCTGGTAATGTTAGAACTGGTTTATGACAAATAATTAATTAAGATTCAGAGAACATGTTTACACCTGCCAAGCTGAGGAGAGCTCTCCAACCCAAAATGCTAATAGATCTGCAGCATTCTGTCCCTTTGGAATTCAGTGTAAATGAAAACTTTTCCTTCACCAGGTTAAAGATGCTCAATGCAAAAATTTCATATTTTAAAAATAATTTGTACATTAAATTAAAACTAGCAATCACTTTTATTGCTTAATATGACTCCTAAAGTAACTAACTTTCCTGCCACACTGTTCCTGCCTTTGCATTTTTCATACCTAAAATAATTGTGTGCATTTCATTCTCTACTTGACCTGAGTTCAACTGGCTGTTTTCTATTTCCACCATGCAAATTTGAATTTTGACTTTGAATTATGAATTTTCATTCCGAATTTTCACTCTGTTCGCTTTGCTTTTGTGGATTATTTAGATGATATGATAATACAAACTGATTCATTGTTACCTGTCTATGCAAAACAATAAAAACATTGTAATCTCATTATATACTTTCCGTTGCTTGCTCTGATTATCTTTATCCACCATTATTTGTCTTCCCACTATAAAATCTGTGCTTAATTTTCTTCTCAGGCTTCACCTGTCTTTACAGAGTAAAAATATTTTTAAAACCAAACAATCAAACAAAAAACCTGTAAAAAAATCTCATTCAGCTAAAAAGGTAGCAAAGCTTCCATTATAATTTAGGATGAGCTGACATTTTTTATTCTTTGCTAGGACTTCATTATGCTTCAGTAGGGTTCAGTAGAAACACCCATCAGAATAAGCATGGGTTTATTTTCTCTTTTTTCTTTCCCCCTCCAGATTTGCAGATAATTCAGGAAGTAAAATTTTTTTATTTTCCCTCTGGTATCTTTGCCTGTTCTGGGAAATTGTCTTGTTTTTAAGTCTATGGTTAACCTGTTTAACTGAGTGTGCAGCATCCAGAATACAACAGGTCACCTATGGCTTTAGAACAAAATATTCTTCCACACAATGTTATAACTATATTTCAGCCATTCATCCTTACAAAATTTTATATTCTGTCAATCAATTATCCCCAAAAGAACTGAAATAAATGCCTTCTAACTATCCCATCTAATAATTTTGCTCTTACAAATAAAACCACTATCTCACTGAAAACCCACACTGGATCCCAGATTATCTACTGTTGTACAGATAATTCAGTTGCGCTACAGATTTTTGCATCCACAGTGCTATGAATTCTTCCCAGAAAATAATTTTGTCATTCTTGTGATGTGAGCTCCTCTCTGGTTTTAGTTCAAATTATGTCAGATCAGTTTTCCACACTTACAAATAAGAAGCGACTTCCCGCATGAACATCAAACTCTGGTAAAGATTAATAAAACTATGTCTTTGACCTCCTATGCTTTCTGTAAAGCTTTCATAATTAATTCCTCAGTGATAATTTTCCTGAGGAAGCAAGAAATGGAATGCAGTAGCATCTATCAACTCCATTATTCAACAGTTATGTTTTATGGAGCTAAATCAATATGGCATTAAAAATGCCATATGTCCACAGTTTGCTTTCATGGAGAAAGAACATCTGAAGAAATAATAGAATTATTAATTTATCTACCTGCATGGTTTATACCACCTTCAAAAGAAAAACATCATACCTTGTAAATGATGTGACGTACGTTCAAATTTTGTATAATCAGTACAAACATGGTATACAAGTCCAGTGTTGGTAAAGAACATAATTCTTCCACTGCCAGGGAAGTTCTACTGTTTTCAGGCAGCTTTAGCAGCAGACTAAGTACTTCTTCATCACATCTTCCAGTTAAAGCTGCCACAAAGGCACTGTAAAAAACCTATCACAATGCATGTGTATTAAAATTTTTCTCCCTGAAATGCATCATCTTTTTTTATAGTTAATAAGGTGAAAATTTGTATCACAGTAACATGACAATTTGCAGTCACCAACAGACCTAAAACAATAAACTATACCACTTTATATCAGATTCGTATGTTCTTGGTTTATAGTCTATGTATAGATAAAAAGAGGAAGTGTATTTCTTGTAAGGGTTTGCTTTCATTTTTCACAGGTCTATCATTCTTTCTTGAGCATTCATACCATAAGCAGGCATATTTACAATGCTGAACATACTCCTTCTAGCAGATATACATATCTGTTGCAGAAACACTTGAAGATCAAAATCTAGTTATATGAATCACTAAAATCAAACAATATGGTCCTTCTTTCTTTCAAAGGACAGAGAAATTTAATACTTGGGGATGTCTATATAGTACAATGTTCACTCAGAGCCAGCTCCCATTCCTCAGTTAAACACTGCTTTGAAGTGTTATTTAATAGTGTATGAAGGGACAAATGTCTACGGAGACTTTGGGCGAGATGACAATAAAACCATCTTAGATAATGATAAGTGCTTGAATCACAGACATCTCAGGAGTTCTTAGCTACCCTTCCCATCAAGTCCAGAAAAATAACAAGTTTTTGTAGCCTGTTGGAGCCAAAGTACAAGGCTCCACTGTACTGCTTAGGACAGAACCTGTCTCTACTGAATGCATCACTTGCTAGTAACAGTACACAGGCAGGGAGAGGATCTGCAAGATAGTCAGGATATGCAATTTAACTCTTTAATTCTGATGAACATTTTTTTTCCAACTTATAATTTGACTTTTTGATTTTTATTCTGGAACAGAATTTTGCCTTTGTGATTCTAAAAGAGTCATTATATATTTAAATATTCACTATTTTATGTGCTTTCAAGGAAGTGAATATGAATATAATTCTGCTAGCTGCATAAAAGGATACTGATTTGGACTTCTCATTGGGTAGGAAATTTGACCATGATAAAATCTGAAATTTATTTCCTCATGCCTCACATGAATA
Source organism: Atrichornis clamosus (assembly GCA_013400975.1). NCBI lineage: Eukaryota > Metazoa > Chordata > Aves > Passeriformes > Menuridae > Atrichornis > Atrichornis clamosus. Next base: position 131,887 of record WBMZ01007257.1, read on the forward strand.
TCAACATTTCAGTGCAGTTTTAACCCATTCTTTGTTTTATACCTCTAGTTTAAGTTCCTCTGAACTTTTCTTGCAGCTTTGTGAGTACTAGAGCTAATCCAAACCCCATGTCCTAGTAAATGTTTACAGGTTTTAAATTACTTGAAAACACTTAATCACATGGCAATGAGCATGGCCAGTACATAATCTCACGGCAGAAATTATGGGTAAGTACAATAAGCACAGAAAATTCCCAGGTTTACTCTTACCATTCCAGAGGTAAGCACAGTAGTAGTATTCAATCACAGAAATACAGGGCTAGAATGGGCCTACAGCTATCATTAGTATTATCAGTCAGTGGCTACATAGACCATAAACATAATGGGCATACCTAAATTATATCTCTAAAAATACTTGTGCGGTTTGCATAATCAGTAAGAGACACAGGCTTTTTAATGCTCCAGCTGGACTGGGGGAGGATTTAAGCACTTAAGCAAACAAAAAATTCTGTATAGATATGCAAATGTGAGATGTGTGTATATATCTAAACTCTACATATGACTGGCAAAAAGTAAGCATGGAAAGTAATTTGACAATTCAGTCAATTAGCATTATTATTCCAAAGGATCAAAAGTGCACTGAATCCCATTTAACTGAATTGCTTTCAGATGACTTCTCTCATTACCATTTAGTGGTATCACAATAACAAGCTAACAATAAAGGCAGTCACACTGCCACAGAAGCAGAAGAACAAATCATCTGTAAGTAGTTATGAAGGTCTGAACTGCCTTTTTAATAGCTGCGCTTTTCACGAGCAAATCTTGTGACTGATTCTGCAAGTGGAGCATCACTGACCCCCAGTGGCTGCTTGACTGACCTGATCTGTTTACACCAAATGTTCCCACAACTCCTACAAGTCATACAGACACTCACGGGACAGAGAACCTGTTAATCAGGTGGCATTCCTCATGACTTCCACTGGGATCACAGCAAACAGCAGTGGTGACACACAGTCTTTCACTCAGAAAACTTACAGTACTCAAGAGTCAACAACCCAAAATGAAAGTAAAGCAACATAGGGCAAAGATAATGTAAGAACAGTGAGGAACACACAAAGGAATTAAAGAAAAATACATGCAACAACTCCACACTGCAAGGAGCAGAGGTGGTAAGATACAAAATGAGATCTCCAGAAACCCTCATCTTTTCTACAGTACCACGACAGCAAAGCTTCAATTCTGTGTCAGAACAAGAGGGTAAAACATTGCCGAAAGTAATGAAGTAGTGCCATTTAGACCAGAAGACTAATACATCACATTATTATTTTGAAGTCCTAAAATTTGCAGAGTATTCTATATAGAATTGATAAGTGAAAAATATAAGATTTCATACAAAAAATGTGGCTTGTTTTGTTTCACCTGGCACATTATGCCATAGGTTGACCCATTAATTTGACACCTCCTTTTGATCTTTTACCTTTGAACGAGAGACACTGGCTTCCAAGAGAGTATTGACAGTTTCTTCAGAAATATTGACAGAAGAACCAATGTCCAGCCTCAACTGAGTAATATTCTGCACAAAATCTTTGACTTTCACATCTGGAAAAAAAGAAAAATAGTACCAACAGTACCAATCTAGTTAATTAGATTTCCTACAGATTGTATCCTTTTCATTCCATTTACTGTGAGCAGCAATATTGCCTAAAGTCAGTAGCCCTCATAAACAGTGTCCCTTTGAAGTTGAAAGAAAAAATAAACACTTATTGTCCTACAAAATTACACTACAGTGACTTATAAAAAAAGTGAAGAAAACTTGAACCCACCATTCAAGAGATCAAAATTGCTGAGAAAAGCTGCCGCTGGACTTTCTGACAATTGTAGCTCCAAATTTTCCGTCACCCTGAAATGATAGCCTCAGTTTCACAAGTTATCAAAACTAAGTCTTGGCATTTGCATGTAAAAAACTAACACGAATAGTGAAATAGCCATTAATTGAGGCAATAGGGTCACATTATGCTCTATGTGCACACACTGTGTATGCAGTAGGCACCTCTACAGACCTTCTCAGGCCGTAATTATATGGAGCAGGGATCATCATATTTGATGCCTAAATGAGGCTGCAAATGTAGAGATCTTCCCATAATGGCTAAGGCCCTTAGCAAACAGTTTGTAGCTTATGGAGAAGGACAGGTCTAGCAATTTCTCACTTCCATGTTTCTTACTGAACACATATTTTTAAAGCCTAGAGATACAAATCACTGCAGTACAGGATGAACAGAATCTATCTAACTGTCATTTAAGTAATAAAGAGTATGCACACATCAGATATCATTTACTCTTCAAAAACTGGACATGAGTCCGTGGTTCTTAGGTTCAAGTTCTTCTGTATTATTACTATAATTCACATAAACAATTCAAGCCCACAATGAAAACAATCCAACAGTCAAACCAGTATAGCAACAATTACAGCAATTACTACTTCTAGCTGATTGCAAGTTTGAAATGCTCTGTAGTAGCAGATCTGAATGTTTAATATTTTGCAAAAAGATATTTAGCTATTAAAAGGACAAGTCATATTAAAACAGGTATAAATAAAAAATTTAGATATCAAAATTTTGACCTAACTGAAGTCACAGAAAATTGAAAATTTTCTTAGTTGTGATCCAAAACATTCAGCTGATGGAGCAGCAAGATCTGCTGCAAGTGGCCAGCAAAAACTTTAAGGGCCTTTAGAAATATCCAAATTTTTTCTGCATTACTTAAATAATTTGTACATTTTATTTACTCAGTTTTCAGTTAAATGAACACAGTTTAAAGAGACAGAATTTCTCCTGTAATTACATAATTTAAAACACAGACATATGCACAGAATAACATCACTAATGATAAAGAACCATTTGGGATGCCAAATTGTAAAAGGCTTTACATTTGCAGTTGTCTCTGGATGTTCCCCAACATTAGCTGGCATTCACAGGTGTCACTGTTGGTATTCTGCAAGGCTGCCAGGAAGCTCTCCAAAGCATTGGAAAATTTTTGGTTTATATATGTCATACTCTCACAATCCCCCTTGTTGAAAGCAGGCCAAAATCTCCCAACATCCTGCAAATCATGGTGATCACACGGTTAGTAAATTCATGAGAATGTGTTATAGCTTGAAGTAGCAGTTCTTGGCAACTAGATGATTCAAATTTTCAAGTGAGAATATGGGTAAGGTACCACTCTCTTACTCGTACGATTAACTGAAACTGGGTGAAAAGTTTTCAAGAACCGAAGAATTTTCAAATATTTCAGTTTTGAAAACAATCAAATTAGGAATTTGAACTAGCCTGCCAAAGAGATTCATCCACTAACAGAAATAGCAACATTTTAAACATTTTAATTTTAAATTTGTTTTTAAATGAAATTACTTTTTTGTTTTGTTTTGTTAAGCTGACTATTTTTATCTTTTTCTCAAAAAATTGTCTGGAACATCAGTTTCCATTCAAAAACCCAAAATATCTGGATACTCATATTCAAAGTTTTTCATGCATTATTCTCTGTAGAGTAAGCGTTTTTATATTTTCTCCTGAATATTCACATTTTTGATTTTGCAAGGATTTTAACATTTGCAGAAGTAGGTTAGAGAAGGGTGGTGACCACAGAAGTGCATATGGTCTGCAAAAGTCTACTTTGAGATATGAGTGATGCTTCTTGTCATCTGTTTACTTTAAAACATTGCTGTTCATATCAGCAAAATGTCTAGGTAGACAAAGCAGCAGAGCTATTTAATAAAGAGGAGGCAAATTCTGTACTAAAAAGCATGGCTTTAGTATTTTGTCTGTGTGTGTACACACGTGTGCACTATCCAAAGGTCTGCTTCCAACACTGGATGAGTCTCTATATGCCAAATATTTTTCTCACCTGATGGTAATTTCATGTTCAAGAATAACAGACAGAACCAAATGGGTAATCACAACTGCTATTTTAGTTGGAATTACTCTGGCTAAGAAGTTTATTTGTATCTTTGATTTGTAGTTTGTAGTTTGATTCCACAACTGTTCCCATGAAGATTTGAAAGTATAAATGTACTCTAATTCATTAAGTTAGCAGTATGACAAAATTTAAAGAAATTAAAAATGGGCTGCTCTCTGATATTGATTGACAATACAATTATTTTTGTTATAGGAATTCTAATAATTCTAGCCATATTTACAGCTTGCAAAGCTCATCAATGTTTACTTAATGAATTTCTTCTGGGTATCACTATCCAAATCATTAGAGCTATACCCATAAAAACCCCAAGTTTGTATAGCCACTGTGGGGACTTATAATTCAGTGGGGGAAAAGGGAAACTTCCATTAGTTTCCAAAGTTGAATGCATGTTGTAAAGTACACTTGCAGTTGTGGAAATCATTCAGACCTGATAATGTTCTCGAACCACAGCAATCCCCTCAAAGACAGCGAGGAGGAAGTGACTTGTTAATCCATCTTTACACTTTGCAATGACACAGAAAATGTTGTCAAAGACAACTGGTTCTTCTGTAAGAGAAAATGTCCAGTTTTAATCAGTTAAAAATAAAAACAACCCAAACTTGGAATCAAATTAAAAGTTAGTCAACTAATAAAGGACAGAAAAGATTTTAAAAGCAAAGAAAATCTGGTGTGTTTAAGGGACACAGAAATATTTCTAACTGATTTTATGTGCCATTTCACAGGACAAGAAGGGCTGGTTTGATTCCATTTCAATTCCTCTTCTCCATCACACTTTCCTGATCAGTAATAAGAACATCAGTACCTGCTACAGAATCGGAGAAGAAAATTTCGTGTTTGCTCTCCATGAGCAAGAAGCATAATTGTGAGAAGCTGAGTATTAACCACATCTACCTTCTCCTTGGGCAGGCTCCCCTGACCCTATTTCCCTGTAGAGACATCAGGGTGTTACTAACCTTCCAGGGAGCAGCAACATTCAAACCCTAACTGCAAGGGGACTGAAACAGCATTACATAAAGATTTCCCATATCTTGGGATAATGAACCCATATAGGGGAAATTGACCATCTGATCATCCATTGAGCAGTTTCTATCCAAACCTACATCCCCCATATCCTTGGGAAAAAGCTCCCTTCTGCTGCCTCTAGTGGGTATGTACATGGGGTAGCAGTGAAGAAGTTTGACTTGACTCTTGAATTCTGATTTATGACAGGAAAAAGGTAATTTTTTCACCCATGGCACCCATTTTCCTTGAGTCTGGTTCATAAGTCATGTAGGAAGAATAATAAACATTCACCACTGCTTCTAAAACAAGAAAACCTTGATCTTGTTCATAGAAGTAATACAATACAACTCAGCAAATCAAACCCAGTCAAGCAGTTTTCATCTTTTCTCATTAGGTTTCATAATGTTTTCTGTAACAAACAGAAGGAACATTATGAAACATCCCCATGACCAGAGTACTGAAATGGGAATGACAAAAGTTTAGTTCCCTAATCTCAGTTCTCTCAATAAATAGACTTTTCTTCAGAGGTCAAAGACAGAATCCAAGTACCCGGGTATACATTTTCAGTATCACTTACTCTAGCTCAACATCGCTACTGTTTTACTCTTTGGAACTACATCGGTCACAGAAGAGTGCAGAAGATAGTCAGAATTGGGTTGCAATTACGTTATCCTTTTTATGGAAATTAATTTGGCATAAGACATTACAGATCTCATCCCTTGCTCTACAATGGCAGGTTAATGCCTCCTAATTGCTCTTTGCAAACAATTCTGGGCGTAGTTGGCAAAAATATGAAGTTTGAAAAGCACAGGCTTTTGTTTTCCAAAGAAAACATATGAAATTACACTCAGGTCAATAAGGAGCCTTTCTTAAAGTGCACACCTCAAGAGCCTATACATAAGGAAGAAAACAAGGTAACACATTAAAATTTGAACAATTTGTTGCAGGTAAAGTTATTCAGCTACAGGTAGCCAATTCCCTGGCTGGATGCAGCCAGAGGTGGGAGGTGTTACTTCCTTTAAATACTTGTCCCATTTTTCCTTACTGTCAGCTACATGCTGCCTTGTGGGAATTCTGGCTCATTTTAAAAAACCCCTGTGACTTGACTCTGCTCACTAGCTGAAGAGGAGCAGCAAGACCTCCTGCTTCCACTGAGATTTTAAATCAATACGAACACTCCAGAAAGAATTCATCTCCTTGCATGATCTGCATCAGATTTATTTCAGTGCATCTGTTGGTTTAATTTCCAGGCATCAGTATGCTTGGCGTCACCCAAATTAGATTATTTATACAAAAACTTGCTTAGAGTAAAGCCTTAACTTTACAGTACTAACACATATGGTGACTCATAACGTCACTACTGTGGTAACCAACCTGAAAAGATTTTGAGAACACTCAAAATGGTAAATTGCAATTTCTGCAATAGTACGACACCATCAGGGTGTAAATGTTCCTGGAGAATCTTGCATATTTTAGATGCTCTGTAGAAACATTAATAAGAAAACATTATTTTCACAACAAGGGTGCCATAGAAATATTTCAAGAAGTGACATGCACAAATGTAGCCTTCAATGAAACACATAAAGATTTCAATATTAACAGTTATTACATTTCTTTGAACTATTTGAAAATCAGAATATAATACTTCTATGTTGAAAAAAAATACTTTAGGAGTGCTAGAAAGTACCTTCACAAAATAAGCAAACTTGTAATAGCTTCTGAAATGCTGAGAGCCCACAGAATACGCTGACTTGATGGCAAAAAGCAGAATACTCAAAATCTCTGATAATCAGCATGTGGGGAAAATAAACCACTTTTCTAGTACCTGCTTATGATTTTTTTCAACAGGTTTGGTCAATACCTGACCCTGCTGTCCATTGGTTTAACATATTTGCACAAAATTAATCATAAAGGTCTAAATACCACATCAGAGCCATGCATAAATTTCAGTATGCTATTTCTCAGCTGGTCTATGTAAGTAGGACCAGTAGCTCCACCAGCAAGACACCCTAGAGATGTTTGGAGCAACCATCGTGTGGGCTCATTCACTATTGTTTAAATGCAGCAGCTCCAGTCTAGCATCACTTTTATTAAGTAAACTGCCAGTAAATATTCTCCTGAAGCAGCTTCCTCTGCTGCTGGATTATATTTGATCTGAGATCAGGCAAAGATGATCTTAGGTTCAAGATTCCTTTCAAAACTGCATTTGTTAAACTGAGAAAGTTAACACTATAATCATAATATAAGACATCAACAAATTTAAGTTGAAGAAATATAGCTACATTTGGACACAAAAAGAAAAAGACCACACACACCAAAAAGCATTAATCCCAAGAATTACTTAATATTTAGCTCCATAAGCAAAAATTGGTTTTGCCCACCAATAATTGAGGGTTCAGTATTCAGAACTGTAAGACTTTTAAAACACAGGTATCTTCAAATATTTGTTTCTATAAAACTTAAAAATAAACCAATTCAAGCATCATATATGACTAAACACATCAATAATCTGGTCCACACTATATAATCTGATAACAAATATGGCTAGTCTGAACAATATAAGACGGAACAAATCTGAAATGAAACTTAAGTAATTACTTAATAAATGCTTTGATTGAGCTGTTCATAAGCAGAGAGCTCTTCTTTGATTGTCAGTACACTTGTCAAAATGAGTACATAGAAAACACTCACCTCGTTTCTGCCATTACATCCTTATACAAATCCCTTAGAAATAGTCTTATTTTGTTCCTGTCATGTTCTGCAGTAGACTGAAATATTACTTGCAAAATATCTTGCATGATCTCCAGAGTTCTGTTTAGGGACTGAGTAGAAGCTTGTCTATATGGTTCATTATAAAGCAATGAATCAATGAATTCAACTCTATGAAGTTCAGTATTGTTTGTATGCAAAGCTTCTTCTATAGTAGCAAGATCAGCAATTATATGAAGGAGACTGTTTAGCAAAACTGAATTAGCAGCATGAGTAGTATTCCATTTTTCTCTGCTAATATGACTGCCACCAAACAACATACCAGTGTAGTCTTCTTTAGGCTTATTTTGGAATAGTTCCAGAAAGTCAATAATACCTTTGACAGCCAGTAGTAGGTCATTTGATGAACTTTCATTAGTCATAAGGAGAATTAGAGCATGCATTATTTTAGAATAATTTTTATCGTTGCAATCGCATAGAACGCTCCTCACAATGTCTTGTATATCTTCAAAATTGCTCAATATGGCATCTACAGAAGATGTCTTAAACTGCTGTATCAAAGCATCAGGAGCCATTGATGAGGTCTGTCCGGTGGCTAACTTTAGTAATTGAAACCCTTGATCTATCACAACAAATAAGTCTCTAACACTAAAATTCACCAATAAATTTTCTATGCTTGCAACTCTAGGAAACCAGAAGTTCTCAAAGTTATCAGATATACTGACATTTCCATTTAAAGCTGATAACATCATAAGCATTGAGTGTGTCTGGTTTCCAATAGAAGACAGTGTCATTAAAGGCTGAATTACAGAAAGAAAAGAACGGACAGCTTCTGTATTCAGGAGTCCAGAAACTTCACTGGTCATATTCTTAACATCAGTAAGAACACTCCTAGGTGATGTTCTTGACTGTCTGCTCCAACTTAGGCCACCATAAAGATCATCCAGTTGTTCAAGAAGACCTTTGGCCATCTCCATTTCTGCCACTGAAATACTGCCCAGTGTTTCAATGATTCGTAAAGCCACTTGGCTCTTTGGTGTGGAGGAACAATTGATTGCAAATGTATTATTCACCCGCAGTGGCACAGCATAAAGGGATAGCTCATGCCAAAAATCTAGCAGCTCTTTGAGAACTGAGCTATTTACATGATGGAGCTCAGAAAACTTCAAAAGAATAGAATTCCATTCTTTGATCTGATGAAAAAAGCAAGTCAGATTGCGAGTGATATCCATCTGAAAATCTTCCATAGAGCAAGAGAGGCTGTCATCCAGAACTATGAGTTTAAGCTCCTTAATGACTTCAATGAGTGTATTGTAATGAAGAGTAGAATTGCTATGCACAATGTCACAAGGTTCAACAGTGGGATCACTCTGAGGTATTGCTGTTGTGAGAGTCCAACAGAATGCTGCAGAAAAACAAACTGAGGCCTCTGCAGGTTCTTCAGATATGTCTGTCAATGTCTCCAGTAACATTAGAAGACCTTCTACTTGGTTAGAGAACTCTTCATCGGTAAACAGTGGCATTTTTTCTTCCTGAGTCAGTATAAAAGCATATATTTCAGTTAGTGCTTCTGTAACATTTTCATGAGCCAATCTTTCTGTAAGGTTGATGACATCAAAGAGGAGGTTGAACACATCCTCTACATTGTAGAGCTCATCTTGTTCAAAAAGTTGTGTTATTTGCCATAAGCCAGTCCTGTTCCAATAACACGAAATGTTCTCAAATGCATCCCACCAGTCTGTTAAAGTACCTAACTCAGACATCTCAATAGAAAAAGGTCTGATACTTTTAAAGAAATTTTCTAGGTTCCTCTGGATGTGCTTGAAGCTATTTATCAAAAACTCAATATCCATGTTTCTCATGTTTTGCACCAAGGCTACCATAAACTTTAGAAACACCTTTTCGTCTCTTAATGGAAAGTCAGTAAAAGTAGGAGACTTGAAAATTTCAAGTGCCTTCTTTACCAGTTCAATATTCAGACCTGCTGTTTCTATCAGTTTCTGAGGAAATGTTTTGTGTTCACTCTGAAAGTTTGAGTCAAATTTTCTAATCATATATTGAAAGAACTCCATCAGCAAACTGATATTTTTCTCATGCAACACAGGTTCAATCTCGTTGTCCAAATGAGAGGAGCTGTTTTCTTGGACTTCAAAAGTCTGATTTTTCAGAAGGTTTTGAATTTCTGACAAAAGTTCCACTGATAAAAGGTGAATGGGGTGAAAAGGATTAAGGAGCATTCTTGAAGTCCTGTTAAATCCATGGAATGACTGACTAAAATGGGTCTTATTTGACGTATATAATGAGTGCCCAACTAAGTCACTGATAACCATTTGTATTTGCCCTCCAGAATTATTTAAAAGTCTAAAAATAAATTCAACCACACTAATGTCATCTTTTACATAAAATTCAGGGAGAATAAATTTTAAAGTTTTTGCTATGATATTGAAATAAATATTTACACAAATCACATCAGAACCAGCTAGGGAACATTCAGGGAGCATCAAATTAAAAATCAAATTAACAAAGTCCATCACATTCATTAGCTTAGCCTCTGTCTCAGCATTTCCCAGAGATTGCAGAAGAAATAAAATATGTTTTGTGCTTTCAAGTTGGGAAGGTGACTTGTATTTTTCACTAAGATTACTTAATCTATGTATCCATCTGTTACAATCCTCTGCTTCATCCACTGTACTATAAAAGTTTAGGAAGGAATTCAGATGAGATGAAAAATTTGTTTGCAAGTAACTTATGTCTTTTAGACTGTTGTACAAAATTAGTTTGGTAATATTCTGGAAAATGCTGATACAAAACATATATTTGTCTCGAGGTAGACTTTTGAAAAAATCAGAAGTGTCATTTATCTCAGTGAGAATAATTTCAAGTTCCTTTTGGGAGAGTTTGAGAATAGTAGAAAGGGAATTTCCAATGGAAAATACACCAGCACCCTTATCTTCTCCCTCAGATCCTTCTGAGATGAAAGCATCAAGCCAAGAATTCAAAAACTCTCTATTAACAACCTTCAGTACAGATTCCTGCAATTCAGTTACCATGACTCCCATTGTCTCTAAAACACTTTCTAAACTGCCATCTTTAAGCAAGCTTGTGACATCAAATGCATTGTTAATTATACTTTGAAGATTAGCAAGGAGAACCTCAAAGTCTTTCCAGTTATTTAAACTGCCATGTTCTTGAAATACAGCTTTTAATAGCTTCATTGCTGCTCTTGTACCTTCAACAATAGCCATAGCTGTATTATTGCACAGTTCATCATGAGTTGCATTTAAAAGGCTTTCAGAGAGATCTGCCAAATCATTTCTTAGACAGACAAAAAAGGTAGAATTCAAACTTAAGATTTCGGATGCTTCTTCAAAAATCTCCGTCCATGTCTGAAGCCATGCAAAAGTGCAGTGCAAAGCAGAAGGCACACTTACCTTATCTCCCAAGTTTGTTACATTAGACAAGACAATGTCCAATGGAAGCAGAAGTAAGTTATAAACCTCTTCTGAATGATCTACAGAAGTCATGTTTGCTGAATAAAAATCAGTGCACCCATTATTTACCAGGCATTCTGGAGAGATATCAAGAAACTCCTCCAAATAACAAAAGGCAACTGTTTGGAGCTCTTCATCTATAAATAAAGTCTTAAGACTGCTCAGAGTGCCATAGACCACTTGCATCTCTTTTTCTCCTTTCTGTGCAAGAAACTGGGCCTGAAACTCTGTGTAATTGTAAATTAGTAGTAACTTTTCACAGAGAGACTCACTGGTGAGGTTCCAGAGAAGATCAAAAGTTTCAAATAGAAAATCAAAAACCTGGTCCCTATTTTGCAAATCATGCCATACTTGAAAAGATGACATACCTTTTGAAATCTCATAAAGAAATGTTAAAAGAGTGCTATTGCTCTTCATATTTAAGATCAGATCATTCTGGTACAGAGAGAAAAGTTTTGGAACAAGCGAGGCCACACTAGTACTGTTTAATTTTTGGATGTTTCTGAGGAAATCATGCACAATTTCTCCTAATTCTTGTACCTTATACATAAAAGTTGTATCTGAGAGAAATAAAGAGGAGGTGTTACTCACTCCAGGAATTGTGCTGTAAGACACATTGACATGATCACCAGACAATGATCCAACTTCATAGAGATTTCTTTGGAAGTTTCCACTTAAATGTTTCAAATGGTTCAAAGCAGTAGTATTTAACTCTGGCCAAGTAGTCAGAATATTTTTGAGCAACACTATAGTTCTATTACGGATTTTAGTCTCTGTAATGGAAGATATAATTCTAGATAAGGTCTCAATTACCTCTTCCTCTGCCCCTTGACTCAAGTGAGAAAGCCTAGAATCAAATTCAAGGAATAAAATTTCCACTATATGCCAGAAAATTTCTGTCTTCTTTCTTGTCCAGAACCTCTGAAGAGGCTGGAAATTTTTTTGTAGCTCATTATGGAGTTCAGAAACTACCAGCAAGAAATTGGTGGCAGATTCCTCCCCCTCAGCAAAATTTTTAATCCATATAATTGCATTATTCAGGACATTTTCAATTAGAGACTGGTTTGAAGAAACTGAGAAATCAAACATTATAATTTCTTCTATGACTTCTATAAGATGAAAAAGATTATCCATTTTCTTTTCACCAGAAACTCTGAAGTTTTCTTCTGTCTTCAAAAACTCTTTGAAAGATGTCAAAACCCTGAAAAATTAATCATAAGTTTTTTTCTTTTTAGTTACCTAGCAGGCAGACAAGAATCGGTTAAATATATATTACATAATTTTAGAATCTAGGTTTATTTACTTAACTCGAGAAAGTTCCAAATATAATTAAAATAGCTGTCACAAATTCATCACCACAAAATCTGAATTAGCACAAAATGACAATTGCTTTGGTTTTCTAAAATGTCAAAAAACTCACTGAAAAGTCACAATCACATTCAAATCAAAACATGAATGTAGACAGCAAGGTTAAAGAACTGTGCATTTATCAGTAATTATAATCAAGTTTGTAAGTCACAAAGAGTCAAACACTTTTGAGTATGTCACATTTTCAGCTGCTGAAAAGAACAAAGCCTTTATATTTCACAGACTAAATTATTTTAGAGACAGGCACGTATCAATAAAACTGACCAAAACCTCTGATTTTCTATGAATTCTAAAGAATTTTTTGTTTTCTCATAATTATTGAAAGCTAAAACATTGGCTGCTCGGTAGCTGAACACTTCTATTTTAATATATGCAAAAACATGAAATCATAGTGAAAATTGGAATGCTCCAACTGATGTTTCTATTGTGTCAGTACTATTTATCAAAAGAAAAAAAACGTTTACAAGCTCTGGAAGATTGATCAAGAGGAGGTGCATGGCAAAAAGAGACTTCAAACGCAAAGGCCTCAAGTTGAAAACACCTTCTCCTTAAAAATATTTACTTTTTCTCCAGATTCAGGACTCATGCAATCAAAAGAGGTAGAGCACAAATACATTGTGTACTGCAAACAAAAAGGTTAAACTGCTGAAAAAAATACTTTGTAGTTTCTTACAACCACAGCAGCACAGCTGCAGTTTCCTTTTATAAATAAGAACCAGATTAATGTCAAAATGCACTACTAAATTGTTGAGCTTGTCTCCAATCTCTCTCTTATCAGTAGATAATGGATGATAGCTTTCAGGTTAATCCTCAGATGTTGATTTGTATAGCATGAATCACATCTCCTCCAGTGACAGTGCTTGATATGAGCAAGTAGACTTATTACAAGAAATGCCAAATTGAGGCCAATATTACAACTCCCGGAAGCAATGTGAGTAATCTGGAGTGCTGTTAGAACGAGAGAAGCATCAGCTCCTGTGCTCTGCCATAGACTTTTCTTGAGGATCTGCCAACTCTGACAAACATTAACTCCCTTTTACCTACAACATAAGTCCTCTGTAGAACCTTCCAGATCAGGAAGATTTGAACAGCTTAAAAAAACTTATCATTCTGTATAAGTACAGGACTTGCAGCCATATCTTCATAAGTTTACATTTGCATTAAGTGATAAACCAAACTGAGAACTTGAAACTGTAAGAAAAGTTCAAAAGCATCAAAAGAAATCATAGACTCAGAGTACCCTAGATGAGTTTGGAAACTACATATATACAATTAATTCTATGTGTTTAACATTCTGTTTTCTATAGTAAGCTTCTATTACAAGATCTCCTGCACAACTAACATGAGTTTGACTTCTACAGTAAAAATTCAGAATATTTCACATGCACTGGACTTGCTATACATCAGAAGTATTATTGAGTCACAGCATCTACATGTGGGAATTAAACTTTGTTTGTAGAACAAGATAAGGAATTCAGGTTCTAGTTCAAGATGCCAACTATACAGAGCTGCTGATTCCTGTGAATCCTCATCATGAAGTAGTCAGATCCTCTGCTGAACCTGTAAGCAGCCATACTCTGAAGTACAGACTTAATTTCTTTTTCAGAATGTGTAAACATCAGCACAATTATTTGACAGTATATGAGGTTCTGGACTACAGAATAAAATACAAAATCACAAAACAGACAAAAATCAGAAATCAATTAAATGCAAAGTGAAAATGAATATTCAGGTTTATCTGAATGTTATAAGACCAGTTGCAGGAAGATAAGTATAACTCACCAATCATGAGATGCAGCATATCCTTCTGAAAAGTAGACATCTGGTTTCTCATTCCATTGCTGGATCAGGGTATTTATCTCTGAAAAAAGCTTTCTGGCTTCCCTGTCATCTAGAAACTGAGACATTAAATCAGCCATGACTCTTCTTAGTTCCAAAAGGAGATTCTGAGAGATACTGCTGCTGCTGAGCCATTGCTTAAGTATCTAGCAGATTGAATGCAAAACAGAACATCTCATTAGAGAATCAAAGCTTATTTAGACAGTACACAGAATTTGCATGTCTTTAAAAAAATTCACACAATCAACAATAATAGTAAAATGTCTCCATAACAACCTCTCCAGACTCTGAAATGACTGACCAGACAAAGGTTGATTTTCAATATAGTTTTGACTGCAAGTTGGCAATATTATATGCTACATCATACAGATAACCTATGTGGTGCTGATCTTGCCCAAAGGTAACGATAAAAAGATGGCCTGAGACTGAAACCAACCAAAAGGTGACCTCCACAGCCCACTGCTCAGGCTTCCTTTACCAGACTTCTGCCTAGGCTACCAACACGATGGAAGATAGCAGCATTAACATTTTTGGAGTCCCATCACACAAAGAGATGGTGAAGAAGCCTGCATGCTCCCATCGCGTAGCCCAGAATAAGACATACCAAGGCCTGGCCAAACCTACTGACTGCTCTCCTCTTCTCCATCATTACTTCTTTTTAACTTTTTTTTTTTATGCCAAGTGAATATAACAGATTTACTCTAAGAGATGTTCTGTTCACTGAGAAAATTCACAGTGGCCTGCAGCTTACAGGAGCTCTACATGTTTTCTTTAGATGATATTGCAAGCATCTCCAGAGCAGCTTGATACACAGGTCATATTTTTTTATGGAAAAAACATCATATTTCAGTATAAAAACAAACACCAGTGTTAAGGCAGCAAGGTGTTTTCCTTAGGAAATGTCTGAATGTTTTATTCTTTTGTTCATGCAATCACACATATGCCATTATAATGACTGCAAGCCAAGCTATTACGCCAGATCAGAATTTTAAGATGCTATACTGAAGGTTTAATTTTATCTCTTTCAATCTGCTTCAGCCACTATTGCCAGAGACAGTGAAAGTGACTTAAAAATAAATTAATTCTTTACTATATCAGTGGAGGCCTCTAGTCAGCTTTCAGTTTTTGCTCAACATTCAGTCTCAGGTAGGACAGTAAATGCACCTTCCCTCTGAAAGACCTCTGCATTGCAGTATATTTCACTATATTCCTTATTAGATTTCAAACCTGAATTTCAGTAAATGAGAAAATCTGATTAAATGGACACATGATGATAGATTATACTTGCACTGTAATGATTCTTTATAAGGATTACTTCATTTTATTAGCAAGAAAGTTCATGAAAATAATTTTTAATAGATAACTCAGATCTTTTAACAGAGTTATTGCTGACAATCTAAATGCAAAAACTAGGAATTGAATCTATCAGCTTATTAAAGTTACCTGTGCATAGAGTCTGAACTTGCTGACAGCATGAACAAGATACAGTTTAGCCTCATGCCGTGCAGAATTACAGCCCTCTTCATTATTCTCTTTGTTTGCTTCATCTTCTGGCACAACAGCCAGAGCAGAGCACACAAACTGCTCCAGTGTCTCTCCTGTGGGAATCTGGCAGGAATATAAGAAATTGATGAGTATCTCGAGAGAGCTGCTGAGTGTTATCTCTGCTATCAACTTATTTATCTAGTGAAAATAAGAATAACACATAGCCTCTTCAGTGAGAATAAAGGCCATTTAATTCACCCTCATATTCCAGGGCATATACTTCAAAGTACTCACATTCAGATTGCTGTGTAAAATACCAGTGGCCCCATTAAGGTACTCATACTGCAGGCAGAATGATGAGACCTGTATATGCAAGGAATTTTCACCATGTAACTACACTACTGTTGCTACTTCTACAGCAATTTGCAGTTTGGTGCTGAACTAATTTGACTGTGATACAGTACACTTACAGTAGAATAACTCTATTGAAACAACTTCACAAGTATAAAAATTAATGATATAAAAAACATTTAGCACAATGATACATCTCAACCAATGATTACGTGGTGCAGACCAGTTTTAAATTGAGGTTTGTGGGTTCCAAGAGAGTGGCAAAGAGATCAGAATTTTTTCTCATAGACTAATTTCTAAATTCTGTGATGAAATATTAAATATTCTCAAGTCTATAAATATTATTAATATTATTATTAGAAAAGTAATTCCACACATTTTAATTCTGTTATAGTCTTTCTGAGATACTTTACATCCCAGCTCCTTTCAAATTTGACTAGAGAATTTATAAAAGGTTTTGCAGATGTTTTGACACCAAACGAAATGGGGCATTAGATACAGAATTGAAGTGTTTGAAACAGACATTGTCCAGGCTTCCACATTTGCTTTCATAGTTTTTTATGGTCTTCAATGCTCTCACACAAGCACAAAATATTAAGATACTAGCTTAAATAGCTAGCAAGTGAGTAGCCTGGGATTTCACAGTCAGCCATAGCTACCAAGCTGCAGTTGAATTCAGTTCATTTGATCTAACAGGCCGTCACAGATATTTCATTAAAAGGCCATTCAAAAGTCAAGGGGATTTTTTAATAGTTTATCCATTTTTAAATCTGCTATTTTTACAATGAACTCTTCCGGAATATAACTCTAAACTGTACTGTTCTGCAAAGAACAAACAGATTTCACATAAACACCACCATGATCTATTAAAAAACCTGTGGACTTAAGTAGGAATTCAAAAGGTATTTCAATATTTTTGCAGTTCAAACAAGACCACCACAACAGACCACTTCAGTGTAGACGATAGGTTAGAGAGCCCTCTCTGAGGAAGGAGATTTTCTTCTAAATCTGATGCATCACTGGTATATTTGATAAAGCCCCACTGAGACAACTCAGTCAAGTATATTCATACCAAGATTGCACAACTGAGAAGAAAGGACTCTTAATTTACACACAGAAGAGACAGGCATTCTTTGTCCAGCCAACCAGATGAAAAATGCTACCAGCCAAGTTAATCCTGGCAAATTCAAATCAAGGATTTGGTTTAAAAGCTTAGTGGAACAATTCTCAGAGTTCTTTACAGGATTGGATAATAAGCTCGGAACTCTGCCATACACAGTTGTGACTGAGAAGCATAAATTCATTAGTGTATGTAACTAGACCTATCTGCACCTTCATATGCAGAAATTTCAGCTGAAGCTAAATACAATCCTTTTGATGAGAATGAAGCCAGGATATTTAACAATCTTGTAGCTGCTTCACAAATCTAAGATATGACTATAGCTTCCGTAAGGTGGGAAAATTCCTTCAGCATTCAAATAAAAAAAAATATTAAAGAGAAGGTGTCCTGGGTTACCATATGGGGTGTAACCAAGCAATGTATTCTACTCGCATCTACATTATCCCTGACGAACTGTTAAGGATGGCTCGTTCACAACAGCTGCATGCTCACCCCCTGAGACTACAAACTGGGTATTAGATAAGGTAAACCCTGTACAGCCGAGTAGTGTCCCTTTTGTCTTCACAAATGACATAGCTGGGATAGCTTCCCCCAGGAAGCACCAATAATGGTCACAGCCATACTGAGGGGGTCATCTGTGTTAATGGGCCATCATGGACAATGGGCAGCTGTAAGGACAAAGGCCATCAAGGACTCCCAAAAATATCCTACGACTCATATGATTACATCATTCCATTGTGAAATGCTCCGCCCTGGGGGAGGTACCAAACACTCCTACCTGTATATAATCTGATCATTTTGAGGGTGAAGGTACCTCTGACCACCACTTGGTGGGTCCCCAGGAGCTGCAGAGCCTCCAGAGGACCACCATTCTCAGCAGGACTGCAACCACTGCTTAATTGCACTGCAGCCTTCACCCTGACCAATAGGTTGTGCTCTGACCATCTGGTTTTTCCCCATCTTTTTTCTGTATCAGTGCCTTTATTTTAATCTTTTCATTAAATTGTAATTCCAATCTGAAATCCCTCTCAAAGTGTTTACATCGGGGTTAGTTTCTCCACTGTTTCTCTTCCAAATTGGCACAGAGGGATACTGAAATTTTCAACTGATTTACCTTTGTTAATTGTGTTGTATAATTTAGCAGGTTCTCAACATGATGACCATCAAAACCAAACCTGGATTCAAGTTCTGCTTTCACAGCAAGTGGATTCCACATAATATCCCCGAAAGAAAGATTGTATTGAAAACCTGAAAGAAAGGAAATCTTTTGTTTATGTAATTCCTTCTTTTTGTTCATGTTGTTTCTTGGTGGTTCATACTTGTTGAGATCCAAGTACCATGTTCCCAACTTTTTGGGGGGCTATGGAAATGTGTAGCTGAACACCAATTTCACTATGATAAAATCCGTGACTGCACTAGTGGTAAGGTCAGTTACTGTGACGGTATTTCAGCTGCTGATATGATGAAGGTGGGGTGCCCCTGCACAGTGACTGCCAGCAGACTCAGCACGGTGCCGTTCTGAACTGCACATAGTCATGCCCATGTGTATGTATGGACCGCATGTGAATCATTGCTCAGAATGAGAGCAACAGAACACCAGAAGTTTCAGAGAATTCAAGTTCATCCTCTGTGCAAGGGCTCCAGTACATCACCTTTGTACCACTTCAGCCTTCATTTTAGCAGGTGAAGTGGGATTTAGACCTCATATTACTCTTAGCCTGACCTTCTGTCCTGAGTCAACAGCTGCACATATATAATTTTGTGCCCCTGTTTGCCAATGAAACTTGTTCCTGACCTTTTAGGGGCCGGTCTACCTTCTCAAATTAAACCTATCTCCCACAGGGAAGCAGCAGATGGAGAAATGTAGTCCTTCAGCTGAGAGCAGAATTTATGAGAACAGAAGAATGACACTTAAAGTAAACTAGTCAAAATGCTTAACATGAATTTCCAAACCAAAACATTCTCCTTATATCAAATGGAAGAAATTATCCTTTGTATTGATTTAGTCTCTCTGCAAAATTCATCACTGAAAGACCATTCTAAACACTATGTATTAGACCAGTGTGCTTTGTTTATATGATAGTTGCCAGAGTCTGATAAAATCTAATTATTAGTATTTAAAAAGCAGATCAGCAAAGAAATGGGTTAGCACTACAGCAATATAGTCCCTAGACATCAGGAACTTAGCAGAAGCTCCAACAGTTACTATCACATATTTCCAGCATGATAATGAGGTATTTCAAAGAAAATCTGAAGCAAATTTCTTACCTTCTAAGCTCCTATCCTGTACTGAGGCAGCAGTTATATTCAGTGCTGCTTTCACCAATTCATAGAAACTTTGACCCAGTGGCATCATAGCTAAATCCTTCAATGATGCTAAGGTACTGAAAGTGAACAATAAAATAAAAATCAAGCTCTCTATACATCAAAAAAACCTGAAAAGTCTTGCTGGAAAGAGATCACCTTCAAGTAACTGAATAATTTATAGTTTAAATGAACAAAACACAAATTGAGATTTTACAGTTAGAGTATCACTCAACTTCCATTAGAGAAATGTCTCCTAAGGGGACCAATGTCCTCTTAAAAGAAAAAATTAAAGAGAGAGAAAGTGTGAAAAATAAGAGCAAAACCACCACAAACATTCTCTCAGTTATCCCTGCAACAAGGCAGGATCAACACAGAATACTTATATTTTAATTCCAGTCAGTCTGCAGGAAAAAAAGTATTTTTAGAGCAACATAATACTTATTTTCACAAGAAGCTAAACAAAGCACATTACAGAATGCAGTGATAAAAATATATTTATTAAATTTCTTACAAGTCCCAGTCTCAGTCATGTTAGCCTTGAAAAACTTTTTTCTGTTAATGTAGCTGTAATTTACTACTTAAAATTTATGTCAAATTTAGCGGTTATTTCCTACAGAATAATCTTTTTTTTTTTAATTATGCAAATAAGAACCCAGTTTTCCAGATTGGTTCATCAGTTTCCAACATATGCAAGAAGAAGAAAAAAAGAACAACCACAAAAATGTAAAGCTGGTCACATAGGTGTGAAAAGTCTCTCAGAGATGCAGCAAGTATGGTACAGACCAGAAAGTAAAGATGTAAATTTAGAACTTTTCTGCTGGCTAAATTCTGCCTTAGATAGGACCTCTAGAGTGTAAGATAGTAGTATGATTTTAGTCAAGGAACAAGCATTGGGCTTTGTGGTTTGCTTTTCAGATTGCATTGATGATGGCAAATTTGGTCATTGAAAGGCACCAAAGCCTTAAAAAACCCTCAACCAACAGAACCACTAAAACCCACACATAAACATCTGAGTCTCCTTTAAATCACTTGTCAGTTGACCCCAGCTGGCAGCCAACCACCTACACAGCTGCTCACTTCCTTCTCCCACAGGATAGGAAGAAAATAAAAGGAAGGCAAAAATTCCTGATCTGATTGTATTAACAGTTTCATAACTTCAGCCAGCACAGCAGCCAGTGGTTACTGTTGTCTGTGCTTACTGCTGCTGAAGAAGAGAAAAATAACCATAAACTTATGATCAGGTTTCTGTTTTATTCCATGAACATGCAGATGCTGAGAGTTTGCAAACCTTCCAGAAAAGAATTCTGGTTTTGGCATACAAGCAGAGCAAATGCAGTTTTGCATGTTAATAGCCCACAGAACAAGCTGGAATCAGGTTATAAATGACTCAGGCATAAGGGGAAAATAAATAAATTTTAAAAATCAAGACCCAAAATAGGTGCAATCCACATTATGTAAGAGAGATTTATTTCCCAGTTTGAAAAACGATATGTCATCATATCCTTCATATCTAGTGGGGCGGGGGGGGAGTTTGTTTTAGTTTGGTTTGGGGTTTTTTTAATTAGAAAAAAAGACAGCGGGATGCTAAAGGATGATGGAACAGCACAGTAATTTCTCATTCATGGTTTTGGCCCCCTGCTTCTCCATGGGCTAAGGCTGGAGAGGTACACTGCCAGTCTTGCACAGGTACCCAGGTTCAGAGGCCTTCTCTAGCTTTATAACTGTGTTATTTAACTACAATGACAATTACCTCTCAATATATTACAACAAGCTGCCTAGTCTAGAAAACACATTTCTGACTTTTAACTAACAATTATCTTATTTTACTGAACATTTCTATAGATATGTATCTTGGTATACACTTTTGATTCTGGCTTCCTCTAAATCCAGCTGTCCTTTCCCTGATTCAGAATACAGTCTCTGGGTTTTTTTATTTTTGCTTCATTTCTCTCAAGAAAACAGCTAAAGCTATTTTGATAGGCTTAAGAAACAAAAAAGAGTAATTTTCCTGATATTGACCAAGTGCTACGTACATTTTTAGCTGATTAGGAACCAAACTATTATTTTCTTGTATATATATGTAAATATTCTCTTTTTCAAAGACCCCCAAGGCCACATTACAACATTCAGAGCCATATATGTGACGGGCTCATTTCAGGCATTGCTAACACAAAGCTACTAATCAAAGACTCCTAGGGCATCTCTGTTGAGTTTGGCAGAGATGAAAAATACAGTTATGAAGTGTGGGTGAAAACTCCTAACAGCTTTGTAAAAGCACAACCTGGTAAAGAGAAGAAAATTTTAGCTTCTTTACACATAAGGATGCTTATTTTATTAAGTAGCCAGTGAGAAGAACAAGAATTGCAGACAAAATTTTAAAACAGCACTTTCAAGAACGTGAAAATACTTACTTTTGAATAACTTTTAGAAACTGTGTTACGATAGCTAACTCATCTTCTGTATAAAAGTTGTTCAATTCAAGATGAGGGAGTGAATGCAGAAGGTTCCAGAAATATGGTTGCTTGTACAGATTTTCTGCTCTAGAAATAATTTTCTCTGCTTCATTCAAATCCATCTTTAAGTGAAAAAGAGAATAAAAATTACACGCAACACTTCCATTAACAGAAAAAAAAAAAAAAGAAAAAGCAGTTGCCTGTTGTTTACCTGACCCTTTTGAATTTTAAACCATTCCAAATATTTTTCCCAAGTGGAAACATTCCTCTAGGTTTGGTAATATACCACATTATTTTGGATGTACTTTGAACTTATGGAAGCTTTGTTTCTGATATCTTTCTCTGCTCTGATGGAAATGTGGAGCTGGGAGAAAAGCTAAGGAATCTCTTTCTGTTCAAAAGTGTAACTCTTTCCCAAAGAGGATTATCTTTGAAATCTCAAGCACAAGAAACTCTTTAGCCCTGCAATGAATTTCTAAGTCTAGGGTATAAAGACAGGGGGATTGCCCAGGACATGCCATCCTTGCCTCATAGCTCCTTTGCAAGGTTTGTGGAGGTCTCCAACAATAATTTATAAGATTGGCTCTTTAAAGATGAACTGACTGGGATAAAACAATTTCTTTTATAGGACTACAAAATCAGATGTCTATGCAAAACATAGGATTTATCACACTTGTTTCTTATGCAGTCTTTGCTTCTCTTATTTAATGATTCATTAGGGCTTTTCTGGATAATGGTGACATGACCATGATTTATATAAAAAGAAGCTTGTGCGTACCAACTCTGTTACTAATAATGATCAGCTACTGTCAAGTAAATATTTTCTTAATGTTGAGAAATGCATTATACTATATTCCATTCCAGAAATAAAACTTCATATTGATATGGCTCCTTTCAATCAAGTATCTTATGAGCAATTTAAAAATGTCACTATAAAAATGCTATCTAATTTCAAGTTATAAACTGGAAATCTAGGTTTCATGAAGGAGCAGTTACAATCAATCAAATATGGAAAAAATTACATCTGGCAGATGCACTTTTAAATTTTTCCTAATGAACGAATAGCCTTCAAATGTTACAATCAATCAAATATGGAAAAAATTACATCTGGCAGATGCACTTTTAAATTTTTCCTAATGAATGAATAGCCTTCAAATGTTACAATCAATCAAATATGGAAAAAATTACATCTGGCAGATGCACTTTTAAATTTTTCCTAATGAATGAATAGCCTTCAAATAGTTGTGAATTTTAGCTACTAATAACTTAGACTAGTTTAAATCAGTATTCTAGAAACCACTGAACCTCCATCAAATTTACAAGATATCATTTTTTCCTTCAAACACAAATTTTATTTCTTTTAGAGATTGTTTACTTAAACTGAACAGGATACAAATTTCTAACCATTTTAAGATGCCTCAAACTCCAGAACTGTATTAGACTGCAAAAATACTTACAGTAAGAAGAGTGCTGATATTATGGAACCCTGTAAAATGAAATATTTTCCTTTAGAGAGAACCATTATTAACTTTAGAAGAATCCATTTTATAAGCAATAGCAAGCAGTGCATAGAGGGTATTTTCACAGAAGGCATGTTCAGCAACTAACATCCCAGAAAGATGTTAGATATCCATTTGATATTCTGTGCTTCTCAATACTTTTACTGTTATCACAAAAACAATTTAAAAGGCATTGCTTACTGTTCACTTTTTAGTGAGGCAAAATCATCACATCAACACTAGATGAACATACTAGCTGCCAGACAGCCAGACATTAAAACTACCATTTCACCTAAATCTTTCTGTTTGAAAACTCAGCCAGAAAGGCAGGGCAGTGGCAGGTCTTAAATGCCCCCTGCTACAGCAGCAAGGCTGCACAGTATGGGTGAGAATAGAACAGGAAACTCGGACCCTGGTATTTCCTGTCTCACTCTTTCAGTGCAAGACTGAAAGTCTCCTAAGGCCATTTTAGTGTTGTTTTTCATCCCTGTATTCTTTAGTACAACACAAAAAAACATGGGGAGGGAGAGATAAATCCTCATAAACTACTTTTGAATGCATGTCAGACCAAGTACTCTGGTACTCTGATTATTAACCCTTACCTTTAAACCTTTCCTCTCACAGTGCTTTCTTAACTTTCAAGTAGTACAAGGGTATAGTTTTAGAATGCTAACTTGTTTTCTGATAATTTTGATGGCCACAGTGATACTAAACGTAAAAGTGGCTTTTTCCAGATCAGCTAAAATTTTAGTTTGCTCATTTTATTTTTAAGATCAAAGTACTCTTTTGTTTGACGGCTATCACTACCTGATAGTCAAAGAAATCCATTTGTAGAAAGATCACAGCTTACCTGAGAGCCTTGAGTTTTCCTCCCATAGCTTTTCTAAAGCCATGGCTTTCTCTGTAGTATCAATAAATTCCTTTGCAAGTTCTTCTATCTCTTCCATGAAGTCTAGATCAGGTCCAGTGACTCTCTCTGGACCACTTTGGGTGCTTGCACTACTTTTCGACAGAAAGAAAAGGGAAAGGTGAGGTAACACACTGAAAGTGAGGAGTTGAAAAATGTGTATATACTCACAGCAGTATTCTGATTTTTCTTTAACTATTATGCATTCATACAACTTCTATTTAGCTCAACTCATTAGCACACAAGTTGCAGCACTGAGTCTCAAAACCTCAGCAAAAGGGCAATTAAAAATTGCTGAGCTCACCTATCCCAGTAACCCAATTCTGTTAGCAGCTAAGGACAGACACATCCATAAAAGTCTTTAATGCTTCTGAACACACTCAACTTTTCTTCCCTGGTTTATCATGTGTTCAGGACAGTTCTCTGATGAGAAAGTTCAAGATTTCATATTGTGTCTAAGACAGTTGTTTTTTCAAATACATGCAGCAATCTATAAAAGCAGTATTTTATTCTCATTACTGGTTTTTCCCTTATTTTAGCTTACATCCATACCCCGGTAAATATTATTTCTGTTATCTCTATCACACTACTATCTGGTGACTATTCAATAGTATAACAACTTTCTAACAATACTTTTAAATGAAACCAGAAGTCAGAGTAATATAAACACCTCTTTACAGGACAAAATTACTTAGACTCTCCTAAGACACCATAAACTGAATAAACAGAATAATTATATTTAGCATGTTACTAGGCTGTTGAATTCTTTTTATCTTATAGGAAATTCAAATGACCTTAAGAGTTAAATCCTGTCTAGCAAAAATATTGCTATTTTTTATTAGAAGAACAATTAACTGTTCCAGAATCACAGAATGGGTCAGGTTGGAAGGGACCACAGTGGGTCACCTGTTCCATTCTCACTGCTCAAGCAGGGCCATCCTAAAGTACATTGAACAGAATTGCATCCAGACGGTTCTTGAATGTCTGCAGTGAGGGAGACTCCACAATCTCTCTGGGCAACCTGTTCCAGTGCTTGGTCACCCACACAGTAAAGAAGTGCTTCCTCATGTTCAGGTGGAACTTCCTGTGTATTAGTTTCTGTCCGTTGTCTCTTGTCCTACCCCACTTACAAAAATAACAAAAATATAATAAAGAGTTACATTCCTTTCCTGTCAACCTTATATGCCAATGCTTGCTTTCAGCACAATTTTCACTTATTGAAAGAAAAGACTGATGAGATAGATTCACATACCAAAGCAAACTATCAGCTACCACTTTCTCAATCTCTCAGTTCTCTTTCTCTCCCTCCCTGATCCTTATTTGTTCAGACACCCACAGAGCTGTCTGCAACTTTAAATTAAGGGATACAAAGAAAATTTAATCTTGATAAAGTTATTGATTGTTTCAGTACAGTTTATTTTGATCCCAACTTGGCCAACAGCCAGTAGGGTTTGGTTTCACCATCCTCAAAATTCAGTGGATTAAAGGCAGAACAATTCCTCACCACATATTTTTCCCTTTTAAATGGAGTTTTTAAAAGCAAGTTTATGTTGTTCAGAAGGTGGCTTTTAGGGTGATTAAAAGCTGTACTTCAGCTATTGCTTTTGGAAGCTACCACATAAATTCCAATATTACGTACACTCCCACTGCCCAAAATATCAGACAGCTAAGAACACTGGTGTTTGGCAAAGAACTAGAACACTACCTACATACTGAAAACTTCCTAGCATGCTGCTTTTTGAGCATGAACAAGAGGCCAGCGTTTGACCAGAATAACAACAACCACATTTGGTTAAGACACAAATCCAGTCAGAACTTTAAAAATCCAAAACTCTAACTCAGTTTCCACAGGATTCTCCACAGGTTTTGATTGGGGTGGGAGTGGGTTGAGGGGTTAGGAGGGGATGGTGGTGCTGGGTTTTGTTGGGGTTTTTTTAAATACTTGCTGAACTTAAAATTGACAACTAAACTCCCCTAACAAGGCAACTTAAAATAATAACAATATTCAGAGAAGTGGAGCATAAGGGCAGTATTTCAATCCACGTTGTTTTCCCTCCAAAATAGACCCAAGCCTTGTATCCCCATCTACACATCTCCCTGTTTTAGAAACATTGCAAACAACAACGCCCTGGGAAAAAAAAGTCATCTTACTCGCACAGAAGCACACAGTTGGACTCAACACTGTCTCCAGGGGCTGCTGGTGCTGCCAGGCCTCCCTTTCAGCAGTGGGGGACACAGACAGCAGTGACAGGGGAAATCAGTAACTCCCTGCCCTCTACCTCTGTTCACCAACTCTACTGCACCTCGGATCTGCAAAGTTTGGGTTGATAAACAGCAGGAAAACAACCAAAAAACATCCTCTTGGCATCTAATTTTATATGCTTGAGCCACCTGTTTGATAGGTAGCAGAAGCACACCAGATAACACAGGCTGAATTGACAACATGCTCAGCTGGGCTGTCCTTTCAGTGTTCCCAGGCTTGAGGACTAGGGATACAACCTACTGCCCTGTGAGGTCCCGGAGAGTACATGGGGCAGGGGAAATGGGACTGAGGAAGATAGACAGACTAGAAACATTAAAGAAAACAGCTGGCAGCACTTGGAGCACAGAGGCTCTGAAGAGCTGCGGGGTAAAGTGCAGGGAAAAGTAAGCTGATGGTGATTTTGGAGAGGGAGCTAAGAAACACTAGGGGGGAGTAGATATTTAGGGTATGGCAAAAGGATCAAGTCCTAGGCATACGGCCCAGCTATTACAGAAGAGGAGGCACACACGCAATCTGCCAAACCCATAGAAATGCCACTCTCCCAAGCACAAGCCTCTCAGCAGGACGAGAGCAGCTGTTTGGACGTGCTGTTCGTGAGCTGTGTGAGCTATTAGCTTCCTGGGGACTTCCAGGGCAGCACCGATGTCAGCCAACTGCCATTCATGACCCTCTGTTGCCATCATTGCCACAGTCCTTCCTCTGGTTATTTTGGAGCTGAGCACAGCCTCCTTTGGAAGGGGGAATGGCAACAGGCATGATGTTGGTTAGACGGCTGAGTTTTATAAAACATTAAAATATTACAAAGGTTTTATTTGCTGAATATCTGTGCTAAGTTTAAAGGATTTTACATACTTTAAAAATGGTAATAGAGGACCACATTTATCTCCTAGTAAAAATGCTACACATTACTACTAATTTCTTAATTCAGCACAAGTTACACAAAATTGCAGGAAGATGTCACCATCTGCCAGAAAGAAAAGAAACTACACCTCAAATCCTGTTGCTGAGGCAGTAAAGGCAAACAATTTTCAGACAGTGTGCCAACAAAAATACTTAATTGTTGTACTTCTACTCTCTAAAAGTGTCTTAAACTTGTGTTTTCTGGAGCAAAAGGCAACATTAAGGCACTTGTGTGTGTATGTGTAAAGGAAGTCAGGCAACAGTACCAAGGAAGTTCCTAGCAGAAGTTGCTGGGAACAACAAAGAGAAGAAGCAAGGGATAATAAAAAGAACAAAAGGAGGAAGCCGGTAATTTGTTGGAGAGGACAAAAATAATTAGAAGAGGGGTGTTAGGAGAACGGGGAGGGTATGTAAATATATAATTTCATTATCATCCATTGTAGCTCTTCCCCTAACTGTACATTTTCACAAATTTCATGAGGGCAGAAATCAAACTAAAGACATACATTGATACAAGTTTTGACCATGACAAAATACTGCAAAAGAGCAAAAAGACTCTGCATCTCTTTGATCATGTAAAAGTAATTGTCATTTCCTAAAGCCATTTCCTAAACTCAGAAATATTAATTCTGTCCAATTTACCCAGTTATTCAGGATGACAATAAAAACGTTTCAGAGTTCATCTGAGATCTCAGCTATGATGTGAAATGCCATTTAGATTGGTGATTTTCATAAGCCTCTCGGCAAAATTGTCTCAACCTCACCCCTGTCACCACATTAAAAATTTCTCTCTAAAATTGCAAAGCCCCAGCTGTGCTGTCTTCCATTCTGCACCATATCAGGACAGCCTGGAAACATGACATCTCCATCAACACCAATACACATACTGACCAAGAGCATACTGTGTATCTGTCACAGAAAGATCTTTCTCCTCCATGCTGCATACAATTATAACCTTCCTAAAATACAGTGGACCAAAATATATAAAGAACAAAACCAAACAAAAAGTTCTTAATTGGCTATAAAATGAAGAAAACTCATGTTTAAACTTCTTTTTCTCCCCAACTCTCTGGAAATATATAAGCAAGATTACAAAAAATTCTCCTGTTTTTGTTTTCCAGCTACATAGCCCAAGACTACAAAAGCTGGCCCAGACCACAGAGACTTAGTATTGCAGTAAGTTGCTGCAGACATACAGCTATCTTGCGAAACTATTTCTCATTTGAAGATACACCTCATTAAGAAAAGTCTGACCCTTTAAGCAGTTCTTACACAAATACTGATGCTTAGACCTTCCTTGATTTTGTTCTTCTACACCTGCTCTTGTACAAGAGCTCTTCTGATGTTCCTCCACTGCAGAACCACCGAGGCCCAGGTATTGAAAAAGCAAAAAGTTTAGAACTGCAAGAAGAAAGGGGCTGGTGTGAGCAGGGCTGCTCCAGGAGGGGGGCCATGCCAGGAACTGAGGCAACCCTGGAAGAGTCCATGCCCTCACCAGTGGGCACTGTCCCCCAGGACCCCAGCCAGCAGGCAGACCCAGGAGTGTGCTACAGGCTCCAGAGACAGCCCCAACAAGGCAGGATGAGCCCAGGAGCACACTCAGGTGCAAAAGGAGACTTAGCTACACGTGAGTATCAGTGGCTCATCCGGAATAAGTGCCAGAGACACACCTGGGCCTCTACCACATCTACTGGGTGGGGCTGCTCAGGCTGCTACTACTTGTAGCTAAAAAAAGATAAATAAACTAATGTGCTGAGAAAGAACATTTTAGAGTCTTGCTTTCATGATCTTTGTGGTCCTAAGTCTGAGAAAACACAAGCTTAATTTTCTTTTAGTTATTGAGAGGTCCAACTAACACAGACTGAGGATTTTGAACTGCAAGGGCAAGTCCTACCATGTTCTGCAATATTTGCAGCTGAATCCAGAGTACTGGGAAATCATTATGTTTCCATGCACATGCCCGGAAAAAGGCCATAGGACCCTGGGCTGTGTGGTTTTTATCTTATTTGCATGTTCTCAATTTTACTCTGTGCTCCACTAAGATGAGGTGGGCACTGAAACATTCTGGAAAGAGCAAGGAAAAATGTCCTTTGTCATAGGAGCTCCTGAATACTTCCTTGTTTTTCTGCTCTGAGATACCACTAGGTATATTAGGCTAGGGAATCATATCAGTGAGCTGCCAGCCAGCAGCTTTTGCAGTGGCTGAAGAGAGGAGCAAGGAGAAAAGCCACAGAGCCCTTAAAAAATGGACGCTTTCTGAGGTATCAGAGGAGGTGGCAGGTCTTGCTGCAAATCAGAGTTAATGATGTAGTTGTAGCCTTCACCTGGTTCATCTTCTCAACACATCACAGGCTGTTGCCTGAAGGGACAGTGCCGCATCTGTGAGGGCATGGCCTGCACCAGGATAACTTCACTCTTGATTCAGTCCCCTTCATGGAGAAACCGTTCTCAGACTGCTCACTGACAAATAGTTATTGTTGCTTTATGGATTCCATGGAGGTTCCAACAGTAGTAATAGAACTACTTTCTTCTAAAGACAACTACTACATTTCAAACTGATAGCACCAATGTGGTACACACTGTGAAAAAAAATGGTTAAGTCCCCATGCAAACCAGTCTCTGATTCACCCTTAATAAACACAATATTGACATTAAGAAGTGTCCCTATATCAAACTTATGATTGGAGATAAATCCTTAAAGGGAAGATCATTGTTTTTACTGTTTCTATGGCACCTCACCTCTCCAGTCAACAGGGACATTGTAGGATTCAGTTATGCTTGGCTGATCAAGCTGACAGTCTATACTCCTAAGGCTGTTGGCAGCCAGCATAAGTCAGAGCAGCCCTGAGGTTGATTTAATTTATACTGATGGACCTGGTGGAACAGACTGACCTCAGAATGAACTTCATCCTACCTTTTTTGCCTTTTTCCTTACCTAGGCTATATGCTACCCAGTGTAGCCTCTTGAGTGTATAAATATGGATACATGCATGCATTTTATTTTTCAGTTGAAAAATTGAAAGCCACTGAATAATTTCCCCTATTCTTAACTAGGTCTAAGACTGCCTTCAGGAAATTCTTTCCTGATTTTCTTTTGAGCTGAAATATAATTTGGGCGGTTCAGTCAAAACAGTGTAAATAATCATGCAGAGCAGTCAATATAGTTCATAGTTTTTAGAGACTTAACACATTTAGATGGCATCTGAACTAGTGATATAAATAAAAACTATCCTTTGAGGGAACAATTTTTCAAAAGGCCAAGTCGCTGTGACTCTGTAATCCAGTATTAGAGTACTGCCACTGCAGGTAACAGGCTACAGGCTTTTTACTGGGTTTGAAAGACCACGGCACAGGGACTTGCCACCTTTGCTTTGTCTCAACTTGTCTTAATATGCCTCCAGTTTTGGTTTTGACTTGGTTAGTATTACCCTTTTTTTTTGTTGTTGGACGGAGGGCTAGGGCTATTAGTTTTACTTTCACTTGTCATTGTATAATGCCACCATAGTTTCATATAGATAGAAGTAGCACATGACCATTCAGTGCAAAATGAGACATTAATGATTAACTAAGCAGTGCAGAACAAAGGCCCAGTATAATGGTAGAGGCCTTGAGAGGTGGGGACACAGGATGCACTGTCCTGGAGTACGAGTCTGGGATGATAAGAGATGGGGCACAGGTTGGCACCGAGGACCCCATGGCTACAAACAAGTCACCAGTGCTCAGTTAAAATTCAGGACTACAGCTGAACAAAGCCGGTTTATAAGTATCAAGAAAAAATAGCAGGTAGCTAACATATGTAAAAGGCACTGTATACATTCAGGTGTACCACAGAAATTTGCATCACAGAGATGCAGACTAATGGAGAACAAGCAAGGTATAACGCATAAGTGACCCCTAGAAAAAAAGAAGCCATCAACACCACATTCCTCCAGGTACAGATCA
This sequence comes from Atrichornis clamosus, assembly GCA_013400975.1. Lineage (NCBI taxonomy): Eukaryota > Metazoa > Chordata > Aves > Passeriformes > Menuridae > Atrichornis > Atrichornis clamosus. The sequence goes on from WBMZ01007257.1 coordinate 163,473, forward strand.
TGACTTGCCATAACAACCCCATCACTACCCATCTCCAGCCACTGACATGACCCAGAGCAGCAGTGGAAAGGTGAGCATAACCCCAGGGAAAGGACTAGAAACTCAGTGGTCATTTAACAATTTTAACTGTATTATTAATATTGTTATTATTATTATTATGAGAAATTTTGGTAAGGGATTTTCCTGTTACACTGGTATTTTTGTCTGTAAGGATTTTGTGTAATAGCACATCTTGGCTAATAGTGATTTGTGGCTTCAACTCTTAAGATTTCAATTCTACTAACAAATTCTTGTTTGTGTTGCTATAAACAAGATGTATTTTGCGTGGTCTTATGCTCAATGAACAGTTCTCTACATGTGCAAACAACTAGAGCAGACCATCTAGATCAACAAATAAGTATTGTGGCCTATTACTGGGATACTGAAGATTTCCAATTTGCTGTATGCTTAATTTATTGCTAGCTATAAACCTCTACAATAATAAACCACAGATATTGGATTCTCTGACACACTTACCTGGCTCAGTCCTCTAAGATCTTTCATTAGATAATCCCAATTTTCCAAGAAAAAACATACATATATAAATATATATATATATTCTGATTAGCTCACTCTAATTTGACTTTATTGTTATATATCTTGAAAGGTTGTTTATGACCATACCCTTCAATAACTTTGCATAAATATCTTTGCATCTCAAAGATCTTCAACATTTTTTAAATAGATGAAATTACTACTTTTTCTTAAATTTTCTTAAAGAAAAATCCCAAATTCAAATCAATTTTTTTCTTTCTGCATTCTGGGATTCTGTGACAAGGTCTTTTTATGGATAACTTTTTCCAAGTTCTTTTTTATTCTGCTATTCATTTTTGGCTCTTTGTGAAAGTTATTCTCCTTTTGCTTTTCTCTGTTCACTTCTCACAACGTGTATGCTCCCAAACTATTCAAAGTTTAAATCCACATATGATATACTTTTGGTGCTCAGCTTCACTCTCATGTAATAATAGACTTTCTAGTGAAGGATAAAAGTATGCTCTCACATGGCAGAAGTGAAAGGACAAGAATATGACAAAGTACCTCTACAGTTTTACCCGCAAACAGTGTTCAGTATCCAAAAACAGCATGAAATGCCCAAGGAAGGCAAACAAAAATTAGGAAGAGGTATGACTAAGGCCTTTGCCTTCATAAGAACACCAAAGCAAACTTAGCACAGAATAACAATGCTCCTAATTTCCCTGTCTACAAGGCAGTAAAAACCTTTGCTGTAGAAAAAGATGCACTGTGATACTGACAGCTCTGCCAAAATCACATCACTTACCTAAAGCGGCTGTTCCTCTGTGTTGTGTAACTGGTATTCCTGCATCTTGAACCAACGTTACAGAAAAGGGTCCGCATGAAAGGGTAAAGGCCCCGGCTTGGTAAATCACGAGCTTCTAAGTAACCTAAAACCAAGCAGCAGCAGAAATAAGACCAGCGACAGTGACATTGCCGTAGCAAAGTCTACCATCACATTGTGTTCCCTTGCCCTGAAAAGTGTCTTTGTCACCAGCAAGCAGTGAAATTGTATCAATGTCAGGTACCACACTTAAGAAAAACTCAGTCACCACAGAAAATGAGTAACCTCTCTGTCAGACTGTGACAACAGGGTATATATGACATTTGAGAGCAGTCTTTGAAAAGCCAATTTTCCTGGTAAAATATTGAAAGATCATGTGCTTGCTAGCTTGAATGCCCAAAATCACATGACCTGGATTAGAATATAGGCTTCTTCACAATGTAGTATTTCCTCTTTTCTCACAGGTTTTCATAAGATGAAAAAAATGGTATTCAGCAGTGTCTGAAAACACATTAATGAAGACTGTCTGAACAGCAAATTTTCCATATCTCTGAAATTATCCATATCTCCATAAAGTAAATGTAAATAATGCAGGCTAGATTCTCTCCAGATATTTACTCTAGAGATCTGGAATTGTTTTACCAAACTGATTTTTAATGTAGCTAAAGCTGGTTTATCACCATTTTACTGACATTGGTGAGTAGCAGAATAATACATTGGATACATTATAATATTATAAATAATTATTTTCTAAATGAAGTTATAGTTTGACAAGATAAAAGCTAAAATAACTTTTTAAGGTGGAGGTAATAATAAAAAATTTTGAAGTGTTAAAGGAAATGGAAGAATTTATTATTTACAAAATATTAGTTCTAAATCCCAGGAAGTGGCTAGGGGTAAGATTCATTTTGTCTAATTGTTAATATTTACTGCAGAATTATCTACCTCTGAACCAGTCATCTAAACTCCGTTACTCAATAGAAAGGAATAAATACAACTAAAACCCAAGTAATCCACCTTACTTCAAAATTGTTGTCTAAAACTTGTCTGACAAATCATACCTTAAACTTTGTCTCTCCCACCTAAATACAGTTTGCTCAGATACATAGCTGGACAAGACTGAATCCAATTGCAGGACTCCTTTCATTCACTCCACTGCATTTAAGTCCCCAGTTCTAGAATATCTTTAACATTTGCTAAATACTTCTACAAGCAGAAGCAACCAAAATAGAACACAGGTGAAACAAAACATACAGTTTTCCTTGTATTTTGGGGGCTCCTGGAAGCGGATTGCAGCTAGAATCAAGAAAAGTACACATGGCCACAGTATTTCAGTGAGAGAGAGAACCTGAAAAAGGAAATCAAAACATCGTCAGTCTATAGAAAACAGGGTTTGGGAACAAATCATTAAAATTCATACGTCTTTTAATTTAAAATAAAAACATTAAATAACCTCTCTACAACTACGTAAAGAAAAAGGAGATCATTAAAGCAAATTAATAACTGGTACTTCTATTTGAAATCCTTATAACTTTGTGAAATACACTTCTTTCAGAACAGAAAAGTAGTTTTCATTTCAATTTATAGTGTTTGTAGACACTTTCCTCTGGTCAATACAGTGACTCTGACAAGGTGATGTCAGTGACCTTCAGCTTTCCCATACCTGAGCCTCCTAGGAAGCCAGCAGCATTTTGCACCTTGCTGCAACTCCTCATGCTCTCCTGAGCCCTTCCTGATGGCATATCTCCTTGTCCTTCCCTGGCTCCCTGGCTGCTGCCATCACACCCTTTCCACCACCTGCAGTCAACGCTCTCCAAAAGCCGCCTTCACCACCCCAGGAGGGGAGACCAAGTGAAACCAAGCTAACAGGCCTGAGGCTGCCAACAGTCATGCATCTCATATCCCAATGTTCCCATTTCCAGGGCCTCGATGACAAGGCACACAAGCCAGTGCACCACAAGACTCACAGATTTTGAGCATGTCTCCCCTGAGCAGATTGCACGTATACAGTGAGTGTTCACATCTCTGCAGAGAGGACACAATCCCCCAAATAGATTGCACAGAAAAAAAAACAATGAAGAAATCTAATTGTCTCAATTTTCAGCAGCAGAAAGGAAGAAACTGCCATTTAGCCAAGTTCCAAAAGACTTCTAGATTCACTGATAACAGTGCTAGGAAAGTGTGAAGAGGGAACTTGGTAACAGAAGCACAGTAGAAATGACAGCCATGCTGAAGATCTTCCATTACAGGCTGTTAACTTCTCTGAAGCATACTGGGGATTTTATTTCTAAACAGTCAGAGTTGAACTAAATCCCATTACAGAAGTGGTTCCTAAACTTTGGCATGTCAGAAAAATGTCTGAGAACAGTAACATAATGCTTAAGAACAAAATCCAGTGTCAGAGTCTTCCCTATGAAGAAAGACTTCTCTGCTCAACATGATGTAAGGAAGGTTTCCTGAAATTTAGGGAAATTGCCATTTATCCAAACTGATCACACTTAAAACTGTACATGAGCCAGCCAAAGAAAAGCGAGGCTGGTGCTTTCAATCTTTTAGGAATCAGCAAGGGCTGGCTGTTTGCAGAGAGCAAACAGGAGTCCAGACCCTCAGTCAATGTCACACTATGTTCAAGGCAGAAAAACAGTGGCCAAGCAAAAGGGCTGGGCTGGAGAGTGGTATTCATCCGACTTCGCCCATGCGGGAGCGGAGGACACAGACCTTGGGCCCTGGACCCCAGTTTGGCTGCTCAAAGCCATTAAACTTAGCAGAGCCCCAGAGCCCTGGCAGCAACCTCCCATCCTTGGCGTGTTCAGCCCCATTCCTCCTGTCTGGGGTTGGATGGATGGTCTTGCTCTGGAGCGAAGCCATGGCTGAAGGGTGTCCATGGCCTGTCTATGGGGAATGGAGACAGGCACATCAGCGGAAGGAAGGGGAACTGTAGAAGAGACTTGAAGGGGATGTCACCAGGCTGCATAGGAGGAGCTGTCCCTGGGGCAACACACCACCACCATGACAGCCAGTGCTGGGGGAAGGTCCCAAAAGAAGCTCAGGTGGGCGGTGGGAGACCAGAGCTTGGGGGTTTTTTAGGAGAAGGCTTTGGATAGACACAGGCTGGGCTCCCTGGTGCCACCTCAGGGCAACCCCAGCTGGCAGCCAGGGCACAGCACCAGCCAGCTGCTCCCTGAAGGGCAGGGTGCCAGGCGGGATGCCAGGGCAGCAGGGCCCTTTGTAAGGAAAGGCCTGCCCTGCAGTGCCCCAGGAAAACAACTGGCTCTGCTGAGAGCCTGGATCTCCAGGTGAGCCAGGGCTAAGGCTGAGCCAGGAAGCCGGCCTGCAGCGCAAGCAGTCAGGGGCAAACACAGCCCTGCCGTCTCTCGTAGGTTCTATGGGAGCAGGGCACAGCTTGGACAGAGACCATTGCTCCTGCTGACAGGAATTTGGGATGAGAACTAAGAAGGCAGCTCCAGAGGCAACAACAACAGGTTGGAGGACTCAACGAACCATTAGTATGCTGCAGACATTAAGCATGCAAAATTGATCTTAATGAGTAAGTTATTTGTGGTAAACATGGGAAAATAATGCTGCTGTGTATGGCTTACTTGTGTTCAAATTGGAAAAGCACCCACAGAAGGTCCAAGGAAAGGGCATTTGTGAGATTGCAGGATTGCAGTCCTTGTGCAGCTGCTTTGCCCAGGCACTGCGGGGAACTGAGGCCTGAGAGCTCATGACAGGAGCTGCATCTGGGAGGAATGGTAAGTTTTGGTAACAGAGATTTAGGACCCATTTGATTTTAATTCCAATTGTCCTCTAAAGATGGGCATCAGAGTTTGGGAATCACATTTCATGCTTTACCTAGCTACAAATTTGGATGGTAATAAATAGTAGTTAAACAATAGTTAAGAAATGCAGTGATAGAAAACTAAAGTAGTACATCTGCTGAGTAGTGTGCATCTCCTGAGATTCCATAATCTATATTTCTGAAGGAAAAGCTTCTGAAAACAGAAATGAGAAGGTGTCTTCAGCACAACTGCAATTTCAAACTCCAGCTGATGTCCAAATGTACATAATAACCTGTGCTGCCTTTGAACCATATTAATAGGAGGTGCTGATGCCAATCTGAATTTCAATCAAAAGACCTGTTCTTTACAGAACACTTCTGTCTGTCACAGCCCCCTCACTCTTCACTGGGTAACATCAACTAATGCCCCATGACACTCACAACACTTTGTTAGTTCAACAGACCTCACTTGTCTTCTAGCACTAACTGCTGATAAATAACCATGAGGAGAATATTGCCTTATACAGACAGCTCTACATGATATAAAACAGAGCTGAAGCACATCAGATCTTTCAGGAGATGCTTCTCTCTTCAGATTCACAAGAGTCTGACCACTTTTGCATAGGTGGATGATCCACCTGGATTTCTCCTCCTGTAGCTGCAGATGGAGGACCTTCATGGCTCAGTGTTTGCACAAGGAGCACATAAGGAGGTTGTGCAAGCTCCCCAGTGCAGCTCCTGCCTCTCAACAGGAAGAATTAAGATTGCTTTGGATCATTGCTTGTAATTCCTAGTTTGGAGAAATCTGCATCTCAGTGAGCTCACTACTCAGAAAAGCTAGAAATTAGGCAAACTTAAAACTTGCATGAATTAAGGTTTTGTCCTTCAGAAATATGTGAGGGCAAACTACACAGAACAAGAAGAGAAGTAGATCCACATGCAGGAAAAGAGGAGATACTGAGAAGCCACTTGATGCACACTAATTGAACATACAGAAGTGTTCAGGAATGGAGAAGAATATGACCAACAGCATCCTTCCCCCAAAAATGTTTTTTGTATTAAAAAAGAATCACTTTCAATAATTTGGAGAAGAAATTCCTCTCTAAATCACAATTTTATTTAGGTTAAATATTTCTGAAACTGAAAGCTGTATGCTTATTTAATTGACATAATTCTATCCAAAGCAGCCAACATGCTTCATTGCCGATACCCAGATCATTACAGACAAGTGAAATCAGTGTGAAACTATTAATTGAAGTGACCTTTTTATCCACAAAAATGTTCTCTCACTTGAGAAAATTCACTTCCTTCTATCCTAGAACATCATTTCAATCACAGTAAAGGTAAATGACATCTCATTTAAGTCTCATCACTTTAATTTTGACTTCTGTTGAAGTAGCTGCCACATCCTTCTGCATATTGGAATTTGAATGGTTAAATTAGGCTTTGTAGAGTGGATAATAAAGGAAATTTAGCAGTATATACAATTTTAATACACAACACATTCCCTGTATCTAGACTTTGATCATAGTCATGCAACCTTTCTAACATTAAGTACCTGCAATGTGAAGAAAATTTTCACCCTTGCCACTGCTACCAGCACTGCTAGTATCTAATGTTAATTAAAAGATAAGCTGTGCCTCTTCAAAACTTTTATGAGATTTCCTGTCTCATCTGCAAACTGGGGAACATTGCTGTATTCTGACATTTTAGAATTGGAAAAACACATTTTTCTCTACTTGTTTTTTCAACAATTAGGTGACCGAAGGCAAAACAAGAACCAGTTGCAGCCAGCCTGTCCTTAACAATCTGCAGTGAAAAGGGAAAATCGATAGATACGCTCCTTCCAATATAAATTAAAAGCTTTAAAACATTCCTTTTTTAATCATTTCCAAGCACTCACCGGTTGCCTGACACGGCAGAGCCAATTTTTCCAAAACAGAGCCTTGAACTGGTGTACAGCGTGCCCCATATCTTCTTTTCTTTCCTTCATCCACTTGCAGAGTGGCTTCTTAGTGACTTTCTAACTCAGAATCATCTCACCAAGCAGTCTAAACGTATTATTCAGAAGCTGATTAATTCCAGCACTAGAGAATAGTGCAAGAGATTTGCCTGCTTCCTGAGAGAAGATGAGATTATGTTTCTGCCTCTTGTTTTGTTTTCGTTGAGGAATCTCATCTTTCTGTTTTTCTTCTCAGTGCAATGAACAGTGAGGGGATGGGTTTATATAAATGCCTTCAGGCTGCTTTACTCCACAGCATACATTCTGCACTTGTTTCTGCTTTTCTGGAATAAAAATGAATGCAAACAATGATGAGAAAAGAGAATATGTAACACACATTTGTCTTTTTTCGAAGTTTTTTGACCTTCTGTCACTTTAGTGTTTATATCAGTTTGTTTGCAGATGCTTAGATTTTTGGGAAAAAAAGAATAGTAGGAAAATAAATAAGAAAATAACACTGACCACATATGTCAGTATACTTCTAGAACACACTTATAAGTACACATCTAGCACTGTAGGGGTCCCATTGCATCATCATATGACTGTTGAATTTTCTTTCACAGAGGGTGTGTGTTTGACATTTCATTCTCCTTTTCCAGTATGCATTACCTACATAAAGCTGGAATATTCCAACAAGTCAGAAAACTATGTTAATTAATTACCACATGCCACCCAGGATGAAAATCAGTCTTATAGCAGCAGTTCCTTCAGCAAAGAGGTGGGAGGGCAATTCCTTCTGCAGAAGGGGAGCCTGTGCAGACCTGTGGTAGCAGAGCCACTGGGAGACCCAGCAGGACCTAACAGAGGATGACTACCCTACCCACCAGGAATGCCACTGTGAGCAGAGGAGGAAACTTTCTGTATGTTTTGTTCTCCCCAAATGAATTGCCTAAGGTAGAATCTAAACCCCAAAAGTTCTCTCTGTGTTCAACAGAGACACATAATACAGCCATTATAGAAGGTAATTCAAACAGCCTAGAATCTGAGCCATGACTCACACACACACATAGGACTGATGAATGATGATGCTTGAATAAATATTCTTTATTTCTAATTATTGCTGAGTAAATTGCATCATTGCACTTTCTGCAAAATGTGATACTAGTGAATGAAAGACACATCTTAAAATTCACAGCTATTTTCCCATGTTAAGAGTGAAATCCTCGAAAATATAAAAATTTTTTGGATACAAAAGTTGGATACTTCCACTAGATGCAAGCCAAGGCAGAAATTTGTAAAGTTAGTAAGTCTGATACTTCTGCAATGAACAACTGCACATCTACAAGTCTATTGGGTTATGCTAATTTCCATAGGATGAGCAGCAGATTTTGGCCAACCAGAGCACGTTGTAAACTTAGTTACTCCACTTCCTGGAAAAATGGCTGATTAGCCTGTTAAAATCTTTGTATTTGAAATGGTGCAAATTTCTGTTTTAATTTTTACCTTTTCCATGGTTTCAAGGAGTAGAGAAAGAAACAGATTAAGTAGGTATCATGAATTCATAAATTTTTGCATGCTGGTCAAAATCACCTCCCATAAAACAGAAATCACAGATGCAGTCATGACGGAATACAAGAAGTTAAATGCCTTTATTTCCCAAATATGGTGGGAATAATTTTCTCTGCTCTGAGACTGAAAAATTACTGAAGTAATCATTTAGTGCAAATAGAAATGTGAAAGTCCTTAGGACATACTAAAAAAGGAAGGAGTTTAGTGCTTACCTGAATGATGTTAAGCACATATGTACCTCTGAGGCAGGATTAATTAATACCTCACCAAGGAGCTGCACTTCACACCTGGATGGCACTTTGACTTTTAGGCAAGCAATGCTAAAATTCCTGCTATTTCAGAGTATGGACAGTAATTTTGCTTGCATAGGATCACAGGTGAAATTCTGAGATAGAAGTAATGAAAATTCTGTGCACAGTTAAAGTATGTATTTTTAAATAAATGTTTTTCAATAACTGAAATTGAAACGTGTGTGTTAATACGTGTGGGTTCACACAGCCATTCTGGAAAGCTGGGGAGCAGAATCTATAGAATGTGATTTGTAGGAAATTATAAATCATTCAGCATAATGAATTGCAAGCAGTTACTTATCAAAGCAACTGATATGGAAGACAGTTCCTGTCTGTAAGTGTGTGAGCTAAAACAGTTCACATGAACCATTTGCCAAATTATTTTGAACAAGTCATTCTGCAAAATCTCTGCTCATCCGACTGTGGTGTGTGTTATTTATTATGCTCTATATAACTACATACTCATAAATGTGGCATTCTATTTTTTAATGCTAGACAGCTTTTTATGGTAACAGGAAACAACTATTTTGCATGCAATTTGTGTCCAGAACTAATGAACTACAGACTCCTTATTTTACTATGTAAGACATTCAACAGACAAACACCTTTCACCATCAAGTTGACTTCATTTTTTCTCTTACTTCGTTTCCTGTAGAAATTCATTCTTGCCTAGTATGGTGTCCTTCAGTAGCAGACCTGTTTTTTCTAGAATGAAATTTAGGCAAGTAAAAGATACCCCGTGAACATTCCACCAAGAACAATCCCTGCAGTGACATTCTGAGAAATTAATTCTGAAAGTAATTTTAGAAGATACAGGTTGTATGAGCCTGATTGTGTTATTTTCAATGTCATAGAAATATGAGGATTATTAAATCAAAACATCACCTCCCACTGCCAAACCAAACCCTTGGCCAAAAGATATGATAATATGAAAAATGAAACACAGGGGCAGGAAAAGTAAACCAATTCTGAATAATTTTGGAAAGACATGTCAGCTATATTGCTGCCATCCTGGAAGGTCTTTTGAATCCCTAGGTTTCATAAGGACAGCATCAAGCAGCATCCTGTGCAACTACTAGCCTTAAATAGCTATATTAGCTATATAAGTATTTCACTATAAGTAACAGCTAATAGCTTTATTAACTGAATGCTTTCAGGGCTCCTTGACAAAGTGGCTGTTGTCAACAGCAGCATCTTGAGTATTGCAGCACAAATTAGAAAGCTGTGGATTTCATCATGTGCTCCACTCACTCCTTCTGGAACAGATAAAAATATAGGCTCAGAATTGAGCCTTTAAGTAAGGACAAGACAGAGTCACCTGCCCTTTTCTGCTTCTGCTTAGCTTTAGCAGGCTTTGTCTCAGTTTTAACTTAAAACTTTATTCTTATATTATGCAAGTTCTTCAAAACCACTGGGGCTGAAAAAGAGCTCCTGCCAGCATTCAGCTCTGATTTTAAAACTCGACTGCTTTAAAATATCATACCATCAACACGCCACGCCTAGCCTACAGTTTTAATACAATGTAATTAGAGTAGGCTGGCAAGCACATTCAAAGAAGCATAATTTTATATGTTAAATAGGTTAAAACCCAGAAGCCAAAAATACTGTTTGGTATAGAGAGCAATGCAGTCAAATCATGTGACAATATGGCTGGGAATCTGGCAAACTAACCTATTTTCCTATCACCACCCACCACTTCTTTCACAAGGTTTATTGACAGATCACAAGGCTTCCTTTCAACATTAATAGGAGCATTACTTGTAAATATTTACGTGGCCCAGACCTGTGTTGCAGACAAGGTACCTGCAGGATGACATCAATTAGTAGCATCTTTCCTGGGAGATGCCTCCCATGTGCAAAGTTAGGGCATGATGAAAAATGGTAGTTGTGGGCAAGGTCAATTAATAGAGCTGATTAAAATGAAGCTACTAAAATGAACCAACAAAACAGACCAAATCTCCCAAGGAGGCTGGTGGTTTGTTTGAACTTCTGGGCAGCTCTCTTGTAAAATGACAGACTGATAGTAAATAGAAAATTTTCTCACAGTTATCACATCAGAGCCAACAAGAAGCATCTAGAATCAGGTTCCTGTGTCGTGTAAAACCAGCTCTTGTCTGTCTTTTGCTGCTGCTTCATTTTGTTTGTAGCCCAAGCAAAAGCACTGTACCTGTCAGCATTACTCGTTTCTGTACCACAGAGTTTCAGATATAATGTTGCTCTGTTCAGTGACCACCTTTCTCTTCAGGCAGAAGATTTTTTGGACTCAGAATTTAATCCATACTCTGGAGTATAATATTAAATGGTAATTATTTTAGAAAGATAAAACATGCATTTTAGTCACTCAAAGACTGAGTAACTTTCAGGGAAAGCAAACCTCAATATCTTGTAGCAAACCATCAAATAACACTTCTGTGTCTTTTTGCATTCAATTGTTGCATGCAGATCCAATCCCCAAAGCCCAGTTTGGCACTTTGGTTTCTTTCACCTGTCTTGTCACTGGAAATGAAAAACATCCCTGATTCAACCATATAAACATTTTATTTAGGAATATATACTGAGATCCAGACTTGAGAAAATCCAGTTCTGTTACAGAATGCACTGAAAATCCTTTACAAAGAAGAATGTTAAAAAAAAATATTGCTTATTACATGTATATATTTTCAAGAAATACTGAAATTACTGAATTATTTCACTTGGTTTTTAAAGGACAGATAAAAACATTTGCTGTCTAACCACTTCTGGACATAGGTCATACAAAAATGTCCCTTTGCAGGATTTCTTACACCTTCCATTAAAGAAGTCGCTATCTGAGTTACTGCACTTTCTCAATTTCCTGCAAATGTGAAACCACTGCATTATAGTCTGTCTTCATTATGGTCTCAACCATTTATTTAACAAAATAGTAGGAGCAAGCTAGAACACCATGAATCACAGAACAACTAATGGTAGAAACCACTGTTTTCTCCCATCACACTTCCACCCTGTTCATATTTCTACCTTCCTTGTTTGCTTTTATCCCTTCTGATCCCTGGATTAAATTGTGTGATGAATTGCTAGACACAGGATGGTACAGAGAACTACAGCAGGCCCTTGATTTCCAACAGAGGTTTCTGGAGTTTGCAGGATTTGTAAACCTACCAGGAGACATTGCATTATGTAATATTGAACATATATGTAATAACATATATGCTTTTAAAAATACCACCACTCCGAATCCTTATTCATGTTCTACAGAAGGAATCTGAACGGGTAATATTAAATAACTGACTTGCATATAAAACCTGTAAATATTGTGTAACTCTCTGTGAATGTCTCTGTAAAACCAACAGGAAGGTAACTTCCTGGCCGGATGCACACAACTTACTCATTTCTTTATCTCCCTGTCCAGTTGAAGTCATAAGGGAAAATACAATTGTTCTTATCGGGGTAACATTCTTGCAAGTTTCCTCTGAGGCTAGGAAAGGTATTTTATGGCATGTCAGATGTGTCTGCAGAGCTGCCTCTTGCATGAGGAATACAGCATCCAAGGATGGTGATCAGAAGAAACAGAAGGATACTTGGTCTCCTTTGAATTCTAATTTTAAGGTGTCATACTCCCCTTTACTCTACTTCTGGCAGGAAGCACAGAACAAAATTATTTTAGCAGAAAGCAATATACAGTATCCTAAGGAACAGTGGGAAGGAGGATGGACATATTGGCAAAAGTTGATTGGCTCATCTTCCAGGTTCTGCAAGGTCTTGACTATTGATTTAATACAATAGTTGCATCACCCCATGAATGCCTGACCCTTAGCTCCAGCTCAGCCAGGCCACAAGACCATTTATATTTCAGCATCTAGCACATAAGAGTTTTCATATTAGTTCTCAAAATAGAAGTGCCTACTTTATATGACTGCAAACACAAAATATTTGTAGTTTCAATTAACAGCACACACTGTTAAAATGATTCAAGAAATTCTTTTTAACAGGTTTTCAGATTGCTGCTGTTCTTCCTTTAAAAAGATAAAACACATAATTTTAGATGCATACCCCCAGGACAACTGTAGTAATATGCTTTCCTAGAGCTTCACAGTCACATTAGGTGTTTGTTTGCTAGGTAAAGCTTTTTTTTTTTTCCTCTTTAGGTACTCGTTATTATGTATTTCTTATACAACAGCAAACTGTCTTCTCCAAACTCATACTGGTCAATTTGGCATATGCTTTTCTACACCTTAGAGTGCAGCATGCTGCTTCTGAAGTGATCTCTGTTTTGAGAACAGAACCTTGCAAAGAGAAGATGTGCTTTGTTGCATGTTTCCCAAAAGGCCTTACAGACTTTGTGCAATGCCTAGGCAAACACTAGGCATAGTTAAACACAGATACTTATTATAATTTTTTTTTTAAGTAAGGGAAAAACAGTTCAAACAGAATGTGGAGCCATTCCCACCTATCTCCTTCCCTTAAGCTTAGGGAAAAAAAGGTTTCCTGTGAAAATTTACATGCACTGTGTACCCTGAGCATAAATGAGAAAATGTGGGTTTAAGAGGAAAAGAAGACTAAATTGGTAACTTTTTAAAAGTTATGAACGTTCTCCAGATGAAAAATTCATCAAATTTAAGGAGACTGATCCTCACTGGCTGTTTTGTGTTCACGAGTCACCCTTCCTTTTTTGTTTTCATCGCATTGCTTCCAGTCTCTGTCACTTGGTGAGTGTACCTGCTACTAACGTCACACTCTCATAGTTCTAACTCTTGTGCTTCTTTAACAGCATTGCAGACTACAATCCTGAAAGAGAAAGTCTCATTTTGCTGGGTCAGCGACAGCTGTTCTGAGAGCTTATTCAGACCCTTTCAACCTGTGACCCCTGCTAGGACTGGACCCTCCCCCACTGCAGTGGAAAGCAGGGGAAAAAAAAAAAAGATATAAACACATTTTCTTTAACTGACTACAGTTATATTCTAACCACAGCAGCAAAGCAGCAAGGAGTATTAGGCCAATGTTAGTGGAAAAAAACTGCAGCTGCAGAAGGGGTTTTCATGGCATGTACCATAAATAGGTATTCTCCAGTTCTTCAGAAGAACTGGGAACCATGACAACAGTGAGTGTTACACCCTGAGGATGGAGATGAAAAAAGAAACAAAGTAAAAGGAAGAAGTTCACAGACCTGTGAACATGCTGTGCATCTCCTGCATGCCTTTTGTTCCTCTTCATAAGCAGGACCCTTGCTTCAGCAAAAGATTGCTAGTACTTCAATGCAAAATTACTTAGTGCATAAATATTTCCTGGGTATTTATTCAATTCTTTAGTTAAAATATTGTTGGATCAATATCCAAGAATCACAGATATTCAACAGCTCAGTGTCAAGTCCTTAATACTTAGAAAATTCAGTCCCACACTTTGCAATTTCATGAAATTTTAATACATGAAAATAGTATTGTTTATTTGTCAAAGTTTTCAAAAAATAAACTGTATTCACTTTAAGTTTTCTTTAGAAGTGAAGCAACAAAGACCATTATAACTTACATAATTTTTTTATAACAACAAGAAAAGGATTCGCATTTTTAAGTTAACTTGGTGGTATGCAAGTACTTGGCAGTAAAGTTTGATTTTCTTTCTAGTTTTTCTTTTACAGCAGGAATAAAAAAAGCTTTTTCATGTATTATCGCAGACTTGTCCTTCACAACAGATCCACTTTCCAATTCACAGAAAAGTGAGTTTTATATCCAACAATGCATAACTAAGTAAAACTTAACTGAAGTCCATTCAGTACATTCAGTTCCCAAAGAACAGTGACATAAATTATTAACTTCCACAGACATACGGAATGCTGTAAAGACCTGTAATGCACAAGAAGTCGTGACCGTGACTGGATCTGTACAAAGGCCTTCTCCTTCTTTAAAACAAAGATGGATATTTCATACTTTCCCAAGACTTTTCTTAATGAAATATCCCACTAACTTCTGCGGCCTCTGCTGATACTCCACAAGGACATCATGTGAGCTGCTGATCTGATCCCCTTCGAGCCGATTCAGAAGAGTGACACACACTACAGCAGCTAGAAATTAAAAGACAACATTAGTTAGGAATTACGTTCTTGCACTTTTATAGTCCAAAAGCAGAAACATGTGAATGAACAGCTAGAAGATGAAAAATACGAGAGAAAACAAACCCTCCCAAAGAGTGTGCAGTACTATAAGATGCTAGGGGACTAACATGTTGGGGATGATGTAAGTTAGAAACAGTTTAAGAGAACTGATTTGTACATTAATAAAGCCAGAGCTCTCAGGCAATTGCAGATACTTATTTCTCTATCATGATTCTTATGTTTTTGTTGATAGGAAGTATATTTCACAAGTACCCGGGTCCTGACTGGTAGGAAATGACCAGGCACACTGTTGTAGCAGACGTAATGACAGTCCTCCACCAAGTGCCTGTGCTGTAGGTGCTATCCCTCAGGAAGCAACAGATAAGCTGCGTCCACATTCACGGAGAGGGAACACTGCAAGCACATGAGCACCCCATGGATCATCACAGGTTCATCTGCTGCCTTTCAGTAGAAAGAGCCCCAAAGACAAAATCCCCCCTTTCAGACAAGCTGAGCTCTATCAGCCAACCCTATCACTCTGCTCTGTCTGGGGTTTCTGCCAGTGGCAACTTGCAAAGCACAAGCAGTAAATACACATTACAGGCCTACAAAGCAGAGAGAGCAAAAGGCTCCATAAAGGCTCAGGGATAATATTGGTTGGGTTTTTAATCCCTTTCAAGTCAGTAAGAACTGAGGTTGTTTGATATAACTGTTGGACTCTTTGCTTTTATTTCTTCATTTCGTCCTCCTTGAGCTTAAGGAAGTTTGAGAAACATCAGTGTTTTAAATTGGAAAATTCCTTGCTAAGGAAAGCGAGAGAAGACTGTTAACACGGTAAGAAGAAAGACACTGTTACATTATTTGTAACTGCTCTTTTTTACTTAGCCTGTGTAAAAAAATTTAAAACTCATTTTATGATTTGGAATGGTTTATTCATGATGCTACTAAAAATCCTCAACTGTTTAAGAATTAAAATATTAAGCCTACACAACATAATTATATTTTCCATTTGATATGTAAGTGTAGAAAGTGAACATAGTTTTATATATACATATATATATATATATATGAGAATCACCTAACTGCTTATACTAAGCAGTCGCTTTCTGTAAACTTCAAAAGCTAACTGGAGAAAACAAATTAATGCCATAGGGTAAGAAGGTATTTTAATGATTTACAAGGTTGCCATGGGCTGGAATGGCAAATGACAGAAGCAAACCGTGTAAAAACTATGTGAGGAAGTTAGATAAATTGTGACACGACTGACACAATTCAAACAATCATAGCAATAAAATTATACACAGAACTATTTTTATATATATTTCTTTATATATATATATATGTAGAAGGTATGTTAACACTTCAATTGCAGTTTTTAACCACAAACCCCCTGCAATGCAGAAAATTTCCTATAGCTTGGATAAAGTCACCAAATTTGTTTACCTTTGACACCACTGAGATTACACATTGCAGCAAATACAGAAGACTCCATCTCAATATTTCTGACACCAGAATCATAAGCATTCTTCAAATATTGCAGTTTTTCTTCTTCATCATATAAGCAGATTGCACCATCCAACCTGCCCTGTCCTAGAAAGTAATTTCGTGAAAAATTTCAGTGATGAACTCAAAAACAAATTCAGTTTTGAAAACACCCAGTTATTACAATTTCCTTCATACAGTGTTCAGCTTTTACTACGAATCTTTATTTTTGTGCAAAAGACAAATAGGACAAAGTGATTCTTAGCTATTGCTAGAACTTCTACATATTACTTGTATTTTTTATAATGTGAATCGTGGTAATTTAATTGGTCTTCTTCAGTTTAAATTCTCAAATTCATAAACAGGAAAATGTATATAGTAGATTCCCACATGTGCAGCAAGCATCAAAAGTCAGCAACAAACTTTAAGTTGTATGAAAGTGCTACTTTTTTAATGTGTTTAATCATTGTCTAGAAAAACTGCCATGCTTGAAAATGTTTTCCTGTTTCTACCTTGAAAGGATGAACATTTCAGTAGTTACAGACTTTATAAAGTAAAGGATGAAGAGTCTCTTTAGCTAACTAGCTGATATTATTGTAAATTTTTAAATTTTTATTCAAATTATTCAAGAATAACATCTACAAACAAAACAGCAGCAGGTTATGTACAGTAAAGTTAAATTACACTGCATTTTACTCAGTATCTTCTTGGTTTTGGGAGATATACTCCTAAATTAATGCCCTCAATCCTGTTCTCAGCTTTTGTTGTATGAGTTGAGAATATCCCTGACACTTGTTTTTAGTGTTGCTTGCACCTGTGGTTGGTGCCTGAGGAGGCACCTGAACTGACAGTGTGCTCTTCTGCCCAGGCTGGAACACTGTGATGAAGACCATTTGTCCCTGCCTGCATTGTACCCTGTGTCACCTACACAGCAACAGACAGAGAAAGCAGGATCAGGTGCACTCTCTTCTCACAAAGTTTGAAAGATGTTTCTGAATGAACACCTAGATTTGGGAGATCAGAAAAGCACCTGAGTGTCTGTATGTTTATCCAAAGTAGGCCTTGGAGGTTTGTGCCTGCTACGTAGCAGCACTGACACGACTCAGCAAAGTATTATCTTCAGTTGTCTGATCACTGCTTTGCTCAAAAAGAAACAAGCTCCAACATTTCTTTTAGAAAATATTTTTCACGTACTTAACCAGTGCAAAAAACCCCAACCCTAAACCAGTCACAAATAATTCTCACTCCTCTAATCCCCTAGTATGACTCAGTAAATCACAGATATTTTGTGACAAATATACCTGACAGGAACATGAGAAGTGTATACTGGACTATATGTACTTCAGAGGATCTATTAAAGATGGGGAGAAACCTCCACAAAATTAAAAGTTTAATACAGCAAACTGCTAAGTACAAGGCTTGATTTTACATAGAGGCTTGATTATACATAGATGAAAAATAGGTTAATTGTGGTTCGCAAGACAAGCCAGAGGGTAGGGAATGCATTCTGTTAGTGAAACTGGAAGTTTAATGTTAATATATTATTCAATATTCATCTATTGCTGCTTACCAGTACTCTTCTGTTAGTCTGTCACCTGCCTTACCTTCATAGAAATCCAAAGTGCACATGGTGTTTCCAATGACTGTATTGAACTGACCGATTTCTTTACTGCACTGCATCAGTTCCTTAGCCAGCTGTTCATCCAGGTTAGTGCTGCGAATTACTGTCTTTCCCAGAACAACCTGTTCCAACTGAGGTTTGAAGGTGGCATCTACAGACTGCCTAGTTATAACCACTGAGCCTGGCTCCAGACCTGCAGCAAAAAGAAAGAGATATAGCTACGAAAAGCTTAACACAGTTAACACTTTGTTTCCACACACATAAAACATACATCTTGACCCAATCCTGCTTCCTTTAAAGGAGGCATTTTTGCCCCTGAATGCACCAAGAGAATTTTTTGTCCCCGCCTAACTGGTTCAGTTTATTATTACAAATAATTTCTGAAGGAACCAATTTTTCCTTTTTCACTACTTGTTCTTTCTTATATCATATTTTTCACAGAGGACAGGAATTTCTTTCTCCTCACATTGCCAGTTCTTTAAGTGCATTTTCTCTATGCAAAAGCAGATGTTGCCTTTACTTTCAAAATTACAGAAGAAAAATTATGCATCTCCTGTGGAAAACTGTTCTGACCATTAATCTCTTACATGCAGAGAGATACTTTCCTCTCCTACAAAGACACTTTGGTTTGCAGAAAGAAAGAAATCAAGAGGGGAAATACCTATTCCTCCAGAGGTGCCAATGCGAATGATTGTTATGTTGGAACACTTGGCATGATACAACAGTTTGATCAGCTCGTGCAACATGATTGAAATAGAAGGAATGCCCATACCATGCTGAAAAGAAAGCACAAATTCATGTTCCACAGTCACATAGACCATACAAAATAAATACAGAAGAAGAAGATGGACATTATCTCCTTACTGATACTGTTTTCCCAAATGCTACCTAACTCACTCCCACAAAACTCCCAGCCTCTGGGCCTACTGAAAGATACTGAAAGGGCCTACAAATAGACTCCTACGGGCTTTGGAGAATGTGGATGAAGTACAGTATTTCTAAAAATCATTCATTATAGAACTTTTACATTCTCAGAAGTATAAACAGTGTTCTTTCCCAATAGTTGACTAATGCACTTCATCATGGAAGATTTCCTAAACACAAGAAAAAAACCCTCTCTGATTTTTCACCAACCTGAAATGCTAGTGAATAGTTAAGTTGAATTTTTTCAAAACACAGACATTGTGGTTTAGTGTCAACATTCAGCAAATATAAGTCCAGACTAACTTGCACAATATTATGGTAATTACAGCTCAAAAGAAAAGATGCAGAATAATACCACAGTTTTGCAATTGCAATTGAAGTATGTAATCGTATCTACAAATTAAAGGTAGGAAGTTTTTTAGAATGGCTACATGAGTTGACAGCACCAGTCCCGTGGAATGCTACTCTTAAGCACATTTGACAGTGCCATTGCAGACACGTAGCTCTGTGTGTGATGCAGCCATTTTTTTCAATATTCCACATGCATCAAGTGACCTTTTCTCTCCATTATTCAGAGTACAGAACAGGGATGAGGCAACAGTAACTCTGCTCAAAAAATCTGTAAGGCCATTCCTGAAACACCTCAGTAGTACACAGACAAAAAAGGAAGCAAAAAGGAATGAAGTCCTGGAGACTTCCCTCTTACAAAAAAGGGCTAAAAAGGAATTCTGAATTAACTGATTGCATGGCTGATACAAACTTAACAACCTGATTTGTTCTATTAAAAGTCTGAAAGAAACATGCGTTCATATTTTCTACTCTGAACTGCATCACAACTGAACTGTGTCCCTGTCAGATTACAGCAAGTACTCACACTGACGGACAGAACAGGTCCCACTTTGTACATCGCGTAGCGGTCGGTGCCCGCGCAGATGTTGGGGTAGTCACAACCAGGGCTCCCGAGCCCCAGCTCCTCCGCTATGTAGGCAATAAAAGCTTTCATCCGTGAAGGGCTTCCTCCAACACACACAAACTGTGACAGTGTTCAACAAAACAAAATCAATTGCATGATTCCATATGTTAAAGAATATGTGAAGAACAAGGTGGGTATGTAACTACCTTCAGTTAGCACAAAGCTATTCCCAGATATATCCCATGGTGTTTCTCATAATCATTCTAAAACATCATGAAGAAGAATTATGGAAAAAGTGTCTATAGAGCACTTAAGTGCCTTCACCCTGTTTAAACTAATAAACACAAATATTGACATGAAGACCCAACAAACAAAGGTTCTACCTAAATAGAGCCTACAGCATTTGCCTTTTTACTGGATGAAAAGAGACAGTCAAAACCAGTTATCCACAACTTTGTTGGATATTGCAAGTGACAAGAACCCACAAAATTTGTCCCCTTTGCGTGCACTCCTCAGTCGGTGGCATGCTGACACATTTAGTCTTATTTTGAAGACAGCTATGCTTTCACCTTCTGCAGAAAAGCTCAGGTTTGCTGAATGAAACAAAACATCTTACCTTTACATCCCCAAACAATGTTGGAAAATCATGGGTACCAGTCCCAAGAGCAAAATGGTACAGGATGTCTTCTTTCATTTTCTCCAGGTGAGGGTTGCAGAGATGAATAAAATTCTCTCTGCCAAGACAGCAGCATTGTGAAACATACAGAGTATATAGAAACCCCTACATTGAACAGATGACAGTTCTTCAAAGTCAAGCAGAGTTGGAAAATGCCACACGTTCATATGCCCACACTACCTCATTTTGGTTTTGTGCATTGCAGTAGGGAAATCCTAAATTTCATAACTGCTTTACATCTTTTTAAAAATCACATATGACATTTAACATTCCATTCATTGCACAGGATGAAATTGTTGAACAAAAGCTCAGATGTTTAGATGCACGTGCAGCAGTGCAACCTTTAGCTTAAACAATATTATAGCTGTGAACCAGGGTAGGTCTTTATGGTGAGCAGAACAATGGGAGCAGGACCAGGGAATATTCAACAGACCACCTTATACCAAGGCAATCTACAGAAAGCTGAAAAGCAAACTTGACCTACGCTTTGACTGGAACTCTGCCAGCCACTTGAGAAGAACGGAATGATTTAGGCCGTATAGACAGGCACAAACTAGATTTCTGGCAATTTGTCTCACTGTGTCATACAGACAGGAGAAAAAAAACCCTATGGCATGAGACCAACAACAAGGGTACAGAAGATCTGCAACAGGAGATGAAAGAGGAAAATGGAAATCTGAAGCAAAGAGAAAATCACAGAAGAGTAAAACATTCAAGGAAAGGGGAAAAGAGAGGAAGAGGTAAAAAGAATTAACTTCTTCCTAAGTTGGTTCTTGTAAGGAAGTGATACAGCTTAAAAGAAAAATAAAAATTATCTGTCTGAAGAGACAGGAAATGACAGGGCAAGGAGGGAAACCTGAACTACTTGGCCTGTGGGATCACCTTCATGGAAAATTCGATAGTAGACTAACTAAACCAGCTGAATGATTCATAAAACGTCTGCCTTCTGTGCTTGATGTTTTAAGTTCAATTGAAACAGGTAGGAAAGACTAGTCAATAAGCACAAAGTTAAGCAGAATGCTGGCCAGGACTTCAAAGTAATTTCTGAGAGATGGAATCAAGCAATAGCTTCCAGACATAAGAAGATGATTTAATAGCTTAATGGAGGCTCAGTGCAGGCACAGCATGGCTCAGCAAATTCAAACTGCTTTGTCAGAGGAGACAAACAATAGAGTTTGCCTGGGGTTTATGCAAAAGATAATTAAGACTTTGCAGGAACAACTCTGAAGTCTAAACAGAGGTGTTTAGTAATGCTTTAGATGGTTTAGGTTATCTTGTCTGCTTTCTAATGCCTCTCCAGAAAGGCAGTGTTTTCCCATAGATCCTATGCCTTATCTGCCAGTTCTGTGCCAGATGAAAGAAGCCTGCAGTGGCCAAGATGCCCATGCTGAGGTCACTGAACTGTTCCTCAGAAAGCAAATAGTTACAACCTAAATATTTGGAGTATAGCAATTGCCTCTGCTGTCTCACCACTCCCACTGACTATCCAGTAACAGCTGGAAGGAAAACAACCAAGGAAAGAGGTGTCATCCCAACCCACTCTATCTGTCCCTGCCCACCACAGACGATCACCTTCAGCAACTGAAGGAGCTGCCCACCCAGGCAGGTGGTCCATTCACCCCTTCAATAGGAATTCCCTTCCATCTCCCACGGGTCCCATTTGCCTCTCTTCATACAAATCCTGCTTGAGATGGAACCAAAGGCCTTGGCAGTCTTTGTTCCTCCTTCCAAGAGACCTGTTTGACTCCAGGAGAACTAAAGAGCAGATTTATGGCCCATCAGGAAGGTGTAGACAGCCTACGAGTTCACCAACTCATGTTAGCAGAATTCCCAAGCTGCCTCCCCAGAATTATTCCAGTTCAGTTTTGTGGGACTCTCTACCCTTACTTACTGGCTCACTCACTAATGCAGATCCAGTAAGTGGCTGTGCTGATGTTCATTGGAATGGCTTATACATACAAATAGGATACGATCTGAAATCATTTTACAATTTGCTCTTAGGCGAGCAAAAAAATGTATTTCCTTCTTTATGAGAACACCAGCAATAAAAGCTTCTCTCCAGGAAATAAACTGGGAAGAGGCGAGGCCTCTATAAAAAGTGCAAGGAAATTCATTTGGTATGTGCCAATACCAGTGTCCTCGTGCCTAGCCAAACCACAGCCTCCTTCCTCATCAGTGGCTATATTCCACCCTTTCCATCTCACACCCAAGCAACAGTGCTCTCCGACCCACCGCCTCACCAAGGTGAGGGGCCGTTATCAACTTGCACAGCTTATCTGCACATCTGATTGTAGACTTGGACCCTGGGGTAAAATGAGCAATAAAATCAAGCATATTGTTATATGTACATAGGACCAATGCCATGGATTTACAGTAGAGGCAAAGTTTGCTTGATAAAAATCTTTGGCATGCAAAGCTCAGGAGCAGAAAATTTATTTCCCTCAAGCTGTTGTACAGCACCTACAACTTCTGAGGGTTTAAGTAAAACACACATACCTTAAGATTAAACAGGCACGTAACAGGTTTTAGTAAAATAAGCCTGAAGTAAGGATTAGAGAAAGACATTGAAATATTTTTTTGAACTCATGAAGCAAGTAGGTCTGGCCATATGCAGCAACCAAAGTCAATACTTCAGCAGCTCACTGGATTAAAATAAATTAATAAATACAAATATCACCCAGGCTTGGAAAAATTCACTGTTGAGAAAAATTTAAATAGCTAGCCAAGTCCTCTGTGTAGGTGTGGTAAAGCAATAAAGCATCCATTTGTCAAAACAGCTCCTACTGGATACTTGACGATATAATCAGTATTTGTATCATGAACTTTATCTTAAACAAAATGAGTGTGCAATGAGTTAGGGGAGGAAGGTTAAGTATAAACTTAAACAAAATAACTCTTTTTTGAATCTTACTTTGAAGCCTGTTCATCATCAGTTTTCTTCTCATTTGACGCACCAGGAGCCATGTATGTTTATACCTAGAATTATATTTAAAGAAATAGGTATTAGTGCATCAGAATAGTCCCATCTGTAAAGCTAGAAGTATTGACAGTGAGAGAAACCCTCTGTATCATTCATAACTATCATAAAGACTAAATTCCTCCAATAATCCAGCCACACTACAGTTTTTATAACTGAAGCAAAATGAACATTACAGTTTTTATGGCTGAGCATTACCACTTTCAAAGCCCTCAAACCTAAATTAATCCCTTGCTATTGCAACCCCCATCTCACCACTACCTGTTCCGTGGTATGAACAGCAGCAGGTTCACAGGCCACAGAGAGGCAAGTCTTATTGCTAACTAACTCACCCTCTTTCTTCCATACCTCCCACAGCAACAGTGACTGCCAAACCAGCTTCAGCCTCCTTCCACTTCTGGCTCCAAAACGTCTCCAAAGCTCAGCTCTAGCTGTCAGATGCCTGAAGCCCAAGTCCAGGAAGCATCTTACTCATAATATCCTCTTCATTAAACTCCTCCTACTGACCTTAAGAGCACTTTTTTCTGCCACAGCATAAAGGCAAGGAACACGAAACTAAAACATGACTCCAAAAAGCCACAACTCTCCAGTTTATCATTCAACCTGAATACCTTTTTCCTTGATCCATTACCCTAACCTATTCCCCAAAATTCTCCTTTCTGCATTCTTCTTAACATTTAAATAGGCAAATTATCACTGAGGCTTTGGTGCTGATACAAAGACAGAATTATAATTACAGAATGATTCATTTTTATTATTTTCAGAAGTGACTAAGGCTACATGCCAAAGTTGGTACTTTCTGGGAATGTCCTTATGGGAAGTATTGAATCATGAAGTTTTGCTCTACCCTCCCTTAAGAAAGGCCTGGTGGCAGACATTATGATAGAAACAAGACTGTAATCCTTAAAAACCCCAGGATTACATTACAAGGGAACAGTAATCAGTCTTGCAACAGAACTACATCATATGCACATTTTTAAAGAAGGGAGGAACCAAAAAAAAGAAACCAGAGGCCTGCCTGTTAAAGGCCACTGAATAATGGTAATGTCTTAAAATTTATAAGGACAACTAGTTTTCTTCATTTAAAATATTAACCTTGCTTAAATATATTCAAACTTTACATGTACTAGATATACTAAATGTATACAACCACCTGTGCTCAAGGAAGTAAAGTACAGAAGTTGAATTTAGAATCAATTACACTTCCTTATGGTGGTATGAGTACAGTCAGCTACTACAGGGTATCACCATTATATCACAGACGTTACAGGAAAAATGCATCATTTCTTCCAACTACAGTGGCACAAGTCCTAATCGAGAGGAGCTGGAAGTTAAGAAGAAGAAACAGCAAAGTGGTTTTTATATAACAACATCAAAAACAGCTGCAAATAAACTGAGGATATTAATTCAGCTGTTGTTCACTGTGTTAAGCATCCACACGATTTTTAACAGTATTCTTTGTTCTGTGACCCCCTCAGTAATCATAGACGATATACATCAAAAAACTGAAAACAAAGTTCTGGCAGTCCAAAGGTCCAGCATATCCCCTCCAAGAGCACCCAGCTGGAGGTGCCTTGGCGGAAACTGAGGGAAGGAGCAAGCACAAAGCAGCTTTCCCATGGCAGACCCTGAGAGCAATCAGGCAGTAGCTGACAAGAAGCCAGTTAACGTTAAGCCACAAAACTCTCATGCTGTCTCATGCCAAAAGTTTTGTAGTCTTCCTCAGCCAAAGTTAAAACTGACGTTCAACAATAACGTGCTCCCAGCAGGACTAAGATCAAGAAAGGGCACAGGCAGTTTAACATGTGTGCACATCATAGAACAGTTTGGGTTGGAAGGGACCCAAAAGATCACTTAGTTCCAACCCCTCTGCCATTGGCAGGGACACCTTCCACTGGATCAGACTGCTCAGAGCTCCATCCAGCCTGGCCTTTAGCACTGCGAGGGATGGGGCATCTTCAACTCCTCTCGGCAACCTGTTTCAGTGTCTCACCATCCTCATAGTGAAGAATTTCTTCCTAGTATCTCATCTAAACCTCTAAATCCTTAGACTGATGTTTTAAAACCATGTAGAATCCACTATAATTACTGTTTCTCATTTCCCCCCTCCACCCGTCATTTTTGAAGGAAGCCCACGGTCAACGGTTTCTGTAGAGAAAAGCTCTTAGTCGGTGTTCATTCATCATCAGGAAAAGCTGAAGTCGCTGCAATATTCATTTTACCCCGCTGGTACCCTCGGCGATCGCCCCGTCGCGTCCCGCTGCTGCCGGAGCGTTCCCCCGGCCCCGCAGACAAAGCAACCGGCCCCGTCCGCCCGGACACCGCGGCACCGCCGAAACGAGCGCTCGACCGGACCGACGCCTGCGCCCACCACCCCCTCTTTCCCTACCCCCTCTCCGCCGCCACCCCCCGCAGGGCTCCCGGCGACCGGGGGTAGGAGACACCGCGGGCATCCCTCCACCCGCCCGGTGCGACCGGCGGGACGTAGTTCTCACCGGGGGCGGCGGGACTCGCCGCTGGGAAACGAGGAGAGCCGCTGGTTGTTCCGGGCGGGCTGCGGAGCGCCCGGCCGAGCCACCCCTGCCGCCCGCGGCGCCGCCCCGCCCCAGTTAACCCCCTGCGCGCCGGGGAGGCTGCGGGAGCGCGGCCCGGCTGTGCGGGAACCGCCGTGCTCCGGGGCCGCACAGGGCGCGGCTGTGGCGCCGATGCTGGTGCCGGTGCCGCTGGGGAGCGGGAGGAACGCAGCCGGTGTGCGGGAAGCGCGGCGCTCCGGGCGCTCGGCGGGAGAGCTGCCAGGGCACGGGCGTTCGGGAGCACCTTGTGATACTCATACAGATACAGATACAGATACAGACGCAGGTGTCGGCACGCTGAGACTGGCGGACTCGGGTCGGGCTGTGCGGGTGCCGGTGCGCACCGGCTGTGAGCCCGCTGCCCGCTCCCACGGGCATCTGGGCACGGCAGGAACGGTCCGAGGACAGAGCAGAGACGGCTTCGGCTCGTGGAACCGACTGTTTAGTTGGAAGGGACCTACAGTAACCATCGAGGCCAGCCGCCCGACTATTTCAGGCCTGACCAAAGTTTAATAAAGCACAAAAAAAGAAGAAAAAAAATCATAAAGCACACTATAAGCATATATTTAACAGTAACTGAAGACACCAAACCCACAATCCTGCAATACAATTTTAATAATATCTTTTCCTCCCAGAACCACACTGTAGTTCGTCATAGTAGGGAATTTTCTGCACCTCAGGATGGTAAACACATTTGGTACAAGGCACAAGGCTGAGATGTATTTATTACAAAATCACGTACTGGGCATTTCAAGTAAAATCCCTTAATATCCTGTCTCACACCAAAGGACTTTGTATGGTAATATGAGAGAAATCCCCTGTACACAGACGCATTTCAAGGCATGAATGACATGCAAGAGGAATTGCTTAACAAACTCAGAAAAATGTCACCTGTTCAATTTCTTTAGATTTCCAGTGTGTAAAACAGAAGCACAGTCTCCTAATCCACCTTCCTCTTACCTGTTCTTTGAATATTTGTCAAGACTTCCAAGCTATAGTAGTGGACAAGTGCCTTAGAAGAGTGTTTAATTCTGTAGAGGAAACTTTTCCTGTCAATATTATCTACCCCTTCATCTCAGGGTCCACTGAAAAATCTGCTTTAGCTTTCAGATTTTCTATTCAGCTATATATTAAGAGAAAAATCAATGTAAATTACTTTTTTTTTGTAAATAATCAGGTTACTATAGTTACCTCATCTGAAATGTTCAATAAATTATGCATTTCTATGAGTCTAATAATTGGTAGTAACCTTTGCTCTCAGTCATCTCTAGAAAACTGCAAATGTCCTTTTACCTTCCTCGTTTTGTAGTTTCGGTTTTCATTCCATTTTGTATTTTAGTGGGAAGGATACTTCTTAAGTAAAAATACAAAATGTGTTAATATTGTTTTAAAAGGTAAAAAATACAAAGCTATATACTGGGGTTATAAGAACAATATGTAACTGGCCTCACTTTTCAGGTTTTTACATTGCATGGATGAAAATCTGATCTATGGAAAGTAAGGCTGTCCTTTCATAATCAAATGTATTCTCCCTTCTGCTCACCACAAACCATTTTTTACAGTTAATTGGTCAAATAATTCAGTGCAGCTGTTCTACCCATTGCATTTTGATTCTTCAGTCATTCTGGATGCTTCATATCATTAAAACTATTAATAGAAAGACAAAATGTGCTAAGACTGAACTTCTGTTTTCTATTTCTAGCTTTTCTCCCAGACTATAGCATAATATGAAAAAATTATATGCAGAAAACAGCAAAAGTGAAATATTAAGCTATTTGTTTACAGAAAGAGATTTGGTTTCATCCTAAATCTTTTACCACTCAGCCTGCATATTCAGCACAGATACAAGTATTTAAGGAATACATATGCTGAAATCAATGGAATTTTAGATGCTTGAAAAGCACGTGGCTCAACTGAATTTTTGTTTGTATTGCTATGCAAAGAAAGTTAATGCATACATACCCTTGATCTCTGAAAACATGTTTATATTTTAGTCTAGTCCAAAAAGACAAAAATGGTTAGAATTATGTATTAGGTATATATTAGGACATATTCAAATGAAAACAGTCATTAGACTTCACTCCAGTGAAATGGCTGTATATAAAAGAGAAATTACTCTTTGCTCACTAAATTGCCAAGTTATTGTTAAATCTTTTTTTCTGAAATTATCTTTTAAAAACATTCACATACTCAGTACACTTGGATGCAATTCATAAAATGTAACTGCACTTTTGTTTTTTCTTTGGGTTTGCAAAGCAATCAGTATTCCAAAAAAAAATCATCTCGCTACTTAAAGGCATTCAGGGCAGAGATGGAGCACAACACAATGAAACAAATGTTTCAGCATTTAAAACAATAAGGCTAGATTTTGTAATAAGCACCCAGCTTTTGACTTTGGCATTTCTCTGAAAAACAGAAATGGAAAACCAGAAGCTTCCACTGCTTTTACATGGAACTGCTGATGACTTTGAAAACTCCCAGCTGCATGACTGCATTGACTCAGAAGTAAATAGAAAAACGTGATTACTGAGATAAGGTGAATTCAAGCAACACACTTCCACCCTTGTGTTCAGCTGGAGGTTTCTGATTTTTTACACCACTTGGATTCATGTCCCTTGGAGAACAGGCAAGTTATGCATCTGCTGCAGCTCTCCATTATTCTAAATGCACAATCACAGATTCCAGGATTGCCCACCTGCTCTTGTGAAGAGAAATCTCAGGCTGTTAATATTCTAACTCATGGTATTCAAACTGTGATCCATTCAGACTTAGCTGACCAACAGCGCAGATCAAACATCTCTTTGGCTTGACCAAGGAAAGCTGAGTACACATTAATGGCAATCATTTAGGTTGGAAAAGGCCACCAAGATCATCGAGTCCAACCTATGTCCTAACATCGCCTTGTCAACTAAACCATAGCACTAAGTGTCATGTCCAGTCATCTCTTGAACACTTCTAAGGATGGTGACTCCACCACTTCCCTGCACAGCCCATTCCAATGCTTAACCACCTTTTCTGTGGGGAAATTCTTCTTGTGTCCAACCTGAACCTCCCCTGGCACAGCTTGAGGCTGTGTCCTCTCGTCCCGTCACTGGTTGCCTGGGAGAAGATGTCGACTCCCACCTGGCTACAGCCTCCTGTCAGGCAGTTGTAGAGAGCAATAAGGTCTCCCTGGAGCCTCCTTTTCTCCAGCGTAAACAACCCCAGCTCCCTCAGCCACTCCTCATGGGACTTACTCTCTAGAACCTTCACCAGCTCTGTTACCCCTCTCTGGACTCACTCCTACGAGTCATTTTCTATCTTACTCTCTCTCCCCTGTCCTGCTGGGACGAGGAGTGATAGAGAGGCTTGGTGGGCACCTGATGTCCAGCCAAAATCAACTCACCACAACTGGTCAGGTTTTAATGCTATGAGCTCCAGCTCTGGCATCCCCTGATACAGTAGCCTAGAACTTGATTTCCCCAAAAGCTCTGCCTTCACAGCAAAAGTAATGGTTTCAGTGTATCTGGATATAATCCACAACAAAAATTACAATTTTTGTAAGTGAAAACAGATACAAGGTCAGTTACAGCTTGATGTAAGCTTTTTTATATTTATAAAAATTTTCTGACTAGCCAATAAACATACATTTAGGCATTTGCATATGTGTTAGCCTTTTGTTTTTGTAAATGCAACTTAGACAGTTGAATTGTTTGACAGAATGAACAGCAAAGACAGACTCGGGTGCTGGGTCTACAACATCAACAGCAAAACTCCACAAACGTTTGCTGAAAGATTTGAGGGTTCCGATTAACAATAAATTTACCTATTTCCAATCAATTTTTATATCAAAGTGCTAAAGAAAAGTATTAAACCAAATCCTCTAAACATTCTGTTCAAAAGTATATTTTAGTAATGCACTTTAGAATCTTCAGCACTTGGATTCAAAGGCGTAAAATGTACTGAATGTACTCGAAAGAGGACATTCTAAAACTTATCAGTTTACTTATTAAAAACTTTGCTTTTCATAGTATGAGCAAAAAAATGGTAATGAAATTGTATTCACTTTCTAGAGGACATTATAATAAATATTTAATTATTAACAAGATTTCAGGGATATATCCTAATCCAAGTAGATAAAAGAGCAAATGTTAAAATATCAATGTATCGTAACTTTTTCAAAATATTCAAAAGTACAACTTCTATACATTTCTATTCCAAAGTACAAACTTCTGCTGGTGTGAATAAATACAATTATCTCGCATAGGATATTTTTGTTATGGTCAAGACTTCAGGATAAATAACTCTTTTATTTACCAGCTAAAAGTGCAGACATCATAGATAGCTGAGTCCACACAACTGTTATCCAGCGATTCAGTTTCTACATAACAAGACTGTAACAGGAATTGCCACCAGGTCTTAATTTAATTATGTTATTGAACACTATGGCTGATCAACTAGTTCTTGTGCAGCAGGCATAGCAATAGAATTGTCCTAGAAAGCTGAATACCTGGTCTAAATAAACATGCTTTTGGGACTAAGAAGCAGTCTTTCCATTGAAGGTTTGATTTTTTCACTGCAAGTATCCATACCAGTTAAATTCTTTCTATATACATTTCACCCCATAACACACAGTTCCCCTTCACCTTTCTTTGTGGGGCACCTGATGAGTACAGCTGTAGTTAACCAAAGAAACTTGCTGATTTGGACACATCGACAGCGTGCCTGTGTCTGGTCAAGTCAGCAGCAAAATGGTAACCCTGTCTGACAACAGCAAAGCAGCATGAGCCTCGTGCAGGAGAAAACTTCAGTTTTGCTTTATTTTGTTTATTATATAAGAAAAAGTCTAGGAACAAGCACTGACAGCTGATGTCTGTTCTTCAAAGTTTGCTGTAATCAAGCACAATAAAGTTTATCCATCTCACAAACTTCTCAATAAGAGATGAGTTCAACCACAAAAATAACCTAACAAACATGTAAATAGTGGACTACATAAGCAATGCAAGGCTTAAGTTTCCCCAACAGTCTTTCAAGTTACTTATTACATCCCTGAAATTGTGGCTTTAACTCACTGCTTGCAGGTGGTGACTCAGATGGTTCTGAATCTGCAATGGAAAAAAGAAGATTAAAGTTCACAGAATTAACTTCAACCATAAGAATAAAAAGGTCAGGTAAAACTTTTGGGTTTTCCCTCACGTCAAAATGCATAGAAATTCCAGTACTTTTAATTTTGAATTAACAAGACAAGTTACCTACGAAATTTGCAGCATGATGCAAATCTATTACCCAATAAAAAGTGGTTATAGATTTACATATGGAATAGGTTGTATCTCCTGCCTGATGTGTCTAGGACTTATTCTATGCAAGTGAAAACACAGAAAGCTCCATCTCAAAAGAGAGCTGCAAGGTGCTCATGCTGCCAATTGCTTTGGATGAGCAGAAAAAAGTACACAAGTGGGGAAAAAGTAAAAGCACTACCTTCAGTGGTCACCTAAAAGAATGAAAAGAACAAGGTCAAAAGTGAATGAAGGTACATGTCTGGATGAAATCATATTGTTAAGAGCCTTAAAAAAAATCTCCTTTTACACTGAGACACAGAACCAATCTAAACAGAAATAGCTATGATTGCAAAGGAAGGCAATACAACCAAAGCAAGTATCACGTTATCTAAAAATTTGAAAATCAATTCAAAAATAAGATGTATCTGTATTTCCATCTGTGCAGCACACTGACTTTTCAGCAGCCTTTACAGTGTACTCATAATTTTTTTCTCTACTGCGTAAGTGATATAACCAAACCAATGTCATGATTAGTCTGAAAAACCTCCAAGCTTTCTTTATATCTCAAATGTCTCCTTAGAGGCACACACATTAGAGAAATCGACTATCATCAAATTAGTGAGATTTTTAAATCCCAAATCCTTTAATTTTAATTTCTTAAACACGGGTATCAATGACACTTGTGACAAAAGGTTTCAGAAAAATATTAGGGGCAAAAGAATATTCATAACAAATAGGCAACAAATATTTTACAGCCTGCTTATATTTAGGCAGGATGGCTGTGTCTCTGCAGCATTTTACAGAAACACACCACATAGAAGCCCCTGGATCAGAACAGAGCCTGGGGCAATTGTAGAGATGAAAAAAGTCCATGAAAGCGCCTGCCTTCACTGACTACAAACAGGAGCACTCCTTTCTTTAGCTGGTCATAGGGTATTGTAAACTAAACACAGTAATTCAGTGCACCTCATCATGTTCAGAGAGACACACGAATTGTTGAGGCTGCCCTCTGCTGTTAACTTGAGAGCCCAACTCATTTTAAAAGAAACAGCTTTCAGTGACGTTACCTATGAAGTGCTCACTATTTCCTGACATTCCTGGAATCTTTTTTTCCCATCCAGTGCACTGCTGAAACCAGTCAGGCCCATAACCATTGCTAATTAATTTGCTAAAGTTTACTGCTGCACTTTTTCTCTGAGCAGGCCTGTAAATACAAATATATCAAAGGAAAAAAAAAAGTATATGTAAACAAAAATGGGAAGTAGAAAATTTTTATTTTGCAAAGAAAAGGCTTTATAACATAATTTATTTCTAATTGTAACATTAATTTAAAAATATAACCATTCAAAGCCATGTAATTTATTTCTAAACAATAAAACATATATTCTACATGTAATCATCTAAGAAAAAAAACAAAAACAAACAAACAAGAAAAAGCACAAAACTATGCCTGATTTAGTACTGTGTAAATTTACATGAGAAGAGCCATCTGTTTCACTGGAATTCTACATGTATAATACTCACACAGTTCTGGTCTTAGAGACAAGAAAGTGCAAAAGGGAAATCCCACAAAGAATGTGTAAGTAAATAAGCTGACAGTACTCATTCTGTGCTGCACAAAGTTGAAGTTTTGTCACAAATTTGCTCTTAAATTCACTTGACAGTTTAATCACTTATTTGGCATCACTAATATAGTTCTAAAACATACTGGGATTACTGAGACTCAACAATAAATTTCTAAGAGAAAGTATGCAGAAGCAATTCAGATGTGCACACAGCTGATGATGTGATTACATCACATCACACATGATATAATAATTTGCTTAAAGCACCTCTTCCAGGTGTTTTTTGCTGTGCCTGACCTTATATAGGCTACAGTTTATGTCTTTCCTTAAAATGTCAGCTCTACTTGTGTCTCTGCAACCTACACCTACAGAACTAACAATGTGGATTATCATTTTCACCTGGTCACTAGTGTTGAAAAAAAAATCCAAACAGGTTAGAATACCATAAAAGTCTGCTACGTGAAGACATGCAACTCTGTGCTTAGTTTTCCTAATGCAAATTATATTTAATAACTCTCCTACACCAGTTAAAATACTATTATTTTAGTTGCTTTTAAAATTATTTTAGTATCACACATGATAGTAAGTTTAGTAGCAATAAGGATCCACAAAGTCCATGCACATATCCAATAACTCCTGCAATTTCAGGAGGAGCAGTATTACTTGCATGCACAAATAGTTGCAGACTTAGGTGTTTAGTGAATTTCATAAGTGTACTACTTACATAGATGGGAAGGCAAGTTTTTGCTCCACTGAATTCCTTTTTTCTAGAAACATTCAGCATTCTGCTTGGATATTTAGGGCTTATAGCTGGGAGCTTTACCTGTGTTAGAGAAATCTTAGCTTAAAAAAAGGAGTTATGAAAAAAGTAACCAAGAAGATTTTATGGTAGTTTAGCCTTCAAAGTGAGAGTGATATTAAAGGCTCTAAATGTCTTCAAATTTCAGTGTCTTATCTATATTATTTCCATAAGTAATAACAATGGACTATAGAGGAATAGCAAAAGATAAAGCAGCCCCTTAGTTAGTTATTCTACGTGAGATTAGCTGTTTGTTCCCTCCACAATGTGCTCCACACAAGCCTTTCCCTCAAAGTACACTTCTACCCAAAATTAAGCTTCAAATTCAAACTTACCCATTGCAACCTCTCACCTTGGTCTATTTCTCTGTATGCAGGGTATGAAAACAGACCAGTCTTACTAAAATCAGGGGGACCAGAAATTAATTTATGGTTTAATTACTACTTAGGTTTGTTTTGGGTTTTTTTTAATAAAAAGTATAAAATGCCCCATATAACAAGACAAATGTTGTGATACATTAATTACAGGTTTGAAATTCAAACAAATACACATATCTTGGGGAAAGCCTACAACAGAAAAACATCTTTTACTTTTATCATCTTTCCTTGCCAGTGACAGGTAAAGAAACTCAGTGTTGACTGAAAGACAGAAAGATAAGCTGACACCTAGAAAGCCAGTGAAATGACATCACACACTCCAGAATTTTAAGTGGGAAAACCAATAACTAATGGAGAAACATTAGCAACACATATCAAAGCTGTTTATTTTAACTTTGATCAAAAATCAACAGCTGCTAAAGGGTCAACTTACTTCCCTCTCAAACAAAAGCATGGAATTAAATATCCTCAACAACTCATACATATTTTTCACTAAAAGTTGCTAAGAAATTATGAGTTTAAAATAAAAACACAAAACATCTTTAGAGACTACTACATCTTTAAAGACTACTTACAGTTTCCTTCATTGCACAAAGACAAGGGGGGAAGGTGGAAGTCCTAAAGATAGCACAAAATTTTCAAAGCTTATTAACAAATTTTCTGTGTTATACTAATATATCCTTTTAATTAGAACCTACATATTATTTGACCATCTTCCTTTTTAAACATGCAACACAGGAGAACACTCATGGGGTAAGATATATTAGTTGCAGGTTATTTAGAAAAAAATCAGGACAGGTTAGCTAAAAGTGAAATGTATTGCTCTGTAAATTTGAAAGTACATTAAGGATAAAAATACTTTCCATCTATGTGGACATACCTACTGCAATACAGTTAACAGAGCAAAAAATTATGAAGTGCAAAAATTAGATGCATCAGCAGCAGTTGCACTTGGATTGCAGACACTACAAAACAGCCATGAAAACATCCATAAGGAGAAGATTCCAAAATGTAAACACACCATGGATTTCTCAACGAGCTTATGCACATTGAGTATGGAAAGAGCAAACAAAAGTATAATGGCACTTGAATATATCCAATCAATGAACTAAAATAAAAGCAGATCTGAATGCTCAGAGAGTGTAAGTGTTCTTATTATCTGAAAGAAAGTGAAGCCTAGGACAGACAGTTGTACTGATTCTGAACCAGGATGTCAATGCAAACACGTGTAAAGTCAGTGCTGAAACCCCCTCAGACTTCAGTGGAGTCAGAGTATCACCAGAAGAAAAGTTCTGGAATCTGATCAAGAGTAAGTGGATGGGCGATTAGATTTCAGCCTGATTGATGTTATGTGGAAGCTTAAAGAGATGAAAACTGACATTCATCAAAGAAGAAAAGATGATGCGTGCGAGAGCATGCACTGATATCAAAGGCAGGTATGTGAGATGAAAAAGGGGGTCTGTTGTCCAACCTGGAGGTTAAAAACCACTTCAACTGCTTAGAACTGCTTTTGAAGATCACTAGCACTATTCTCGGCTGAAGCAGCCTATTGGTGCTTTACACTTCAGAAAAGCCATCCTATTGTGCAAAAATGATAGTGCTGCCTTCCGTCTATCACTAACCTGGACCGTTTCAGACCTGACGTGCAATGGAACTTTCAGATCCCGGACACAATCACCTACAGTTTCAACTGACAAGAAAACCCTCAGGTGACATTTGGCACATCTTGAAGGCAGGATGGCACGCAGGGCAACACAGAAACACAACTCAATTTGATAGTCAGGATACACAAATAGCAGATGGAAAGAGATGAGATTTCCTCTTGGCACCAAAAAGAAGCACCAGGAAAGAAAGTCTAATAATTAAAGAGTTAATTAAAGAGTGAGGGGAGAGCAGAAGCCTCGAGAGATTTTGACTACTGACAAAAAAAAGAATCAAACTGTCCAAACTAAAGTCAAGACAAAAAAGGAAAAAGGAAAGGCAAGACAAAAAAGGAAAAAGGCAAAGAGAAAAGTTTTGAAAGCTGCAAGCAAGTGCATTGTTTTAAATGCTGTCTTTCTTGGCACTAAACAACAGGCTAGCATAAACTCCAGGTATCAAAACACTCCCTGCTGTTCAAGTAAACTTATTAATGACAATAGTACCAAGGGAACAGATCAGAATTTGGTTTTGGAGGGCATCTGCAATCCTGTCAGGTGCTATTTGTTACTTTGCTGGGCAAATTCACATTAAAAGCAGACCGCTGTGCCACTACATTCCAATGGTTACAGCTGAGGGTGCATTTTCCCTTTGACAAGCATCTATTTAGCAGCCATCAATTTCCCCAGGTAAAACAAACTACGTAGGGCATGTTTTTGCATGTTTTCACACGTTCTTGGTTAAAATGTTTTCTCTCTTTGTGAAGAGATGGCAACAACATACTCTAAAAATTACTAAGTTTATTATAAATACACATTTATTACTCTCAGATTCAAGAAACATGAAATATGGTATGTATTGTGCCTGGCTTGTATATGAAGAGAAATGGGTATCTGCAGCCAGTATGGAAAGCTAAAAGCCTCTGGATAAAATCCTAGGTCCCCTAGATTATATTTCAAATCTCTCTCTGAGGTAAAATCCTGACCTCAGATGAGCAATCCTTTTGCTACAGCACATACATACCTAAGTACAATGCATATATATATATACAGACATTTCAGGCAAGTGCCTGAAAGAGAGGACTTCAGAGATGAAGTAGTAATCTCACTGGTGCTGCGGGGAGATTGCCTCATGCTGATGCCAACCCTGCTGACACCTCCAGCTGACCCCCCACCCATACACAGGCCTCCCTCCTTAAGGTCACAGCATTTTCAGCCCAACCTGGCTGGGTCACAAGATGCACAGGCGAAAGGATCATACAATCATAGAGTGTTTTGGGCTGAAAGGAGAGAGATGATCTCTGTCCTTAGGGATCATCTAGTTGCAAACCCTCTGCCATGGGTAGGGACACCTTTCATTAGACCAAGTTGTTCAGAGCCTTATCCAGCCTAACCTTGAACACTTCCAAGGATGTGGCATCCACAGCTTCTGTGGGCAACCTTTTCCAGTGCCTCACCAACCTCACAGTAAAGAATTTCTTCCTAATATCCAATCTAAACCTACTCCCTTTCCATTTTAATCCATTCCCCTTTGTCCTGTCACTACATGCTCTTGTAAAAAGTCCCTCTCCATCTTTCTTGTTGCCTCCTTTCAGGTACTGAAAGGCTGCAGTTAGGTCATCCTTAAGCCTTCTTTTCTCCAGGCTGAACAACCCAATTCTCTCAATCTTTCCTCACAGGAGAGGTGCTCCATCCCTCTGATCATCTTGGTGTCCCTCCTCTGGACTCGCTCCAACAGGTCCATGTCCTTCCTGTGCTGGGGCCCCCAGAGCTGGAAGCAGCACTGCAGGTGGGGTCTCACCAGAGCAGAGCAGAGGGGCAGAATCCCCTCCCTCACCCTGCTGCCCACGCTGCTTTGGGTGCAGCCCAGGACACGTTTGGCTTTCTGGCTGCAGGTGCACATTCACAGCTCATGTCCAGCCTCTCATCCTCCAGCACCCCAAGCCCTTCTCGACAGGGCTCTTGACCTGTTCACTCCCCAGCCTGTGCTGATAACAGATGTTGTCCTTACTCAGATGCAGCACCTTGCACTTGGTCTTACTAAGCCTTGTGAGATTCCCATGGGCTGCTTCTCCCTGGGAGAGAAGTCCATCACTTTGTCATGAGCACAAAGTCTAAATCCTTCATGCACTAACACTCTTTGTTGATTGGCAAGATTTCCAGAAGAATGAGAACTACCGCTGTGATTAAGGCATTCGGGAGGGACTACAGGGCCCATCTTGAGGCACGAAGAACCATGTAATGGTTCCCCAGACCTCCAGTCCTCCTCTACACAGCGACAACCATGAGAAACAGCGGAGATTTTACTTCAGAACAAAGCAGCATAAAGGCTTAAACCTCCAGAGCAAGGTCCCACTTGGGAACAATATTTTCCACACTGAGCAGAAGAGGTACCCTTAGAGGTTAAAATGTTTTTGCACTTGTCCCTAAGGGCACTCTTTGGGATTTAACTCCACAATTGCATCATGCATTCTCTCTTCTGAATAACTGCTTAGTCAGACTGAACTGAAAAATATTTTTAATATATTCAGTCTCATACTACCCCAAATACTTGAGGTAGTTTGCTGCTGCAGTATCATCATGCAGTCAAATAAATCAATTGAATATTTCTTAGAAATCTGCTTGTGGTGTTTTGGAATACATCTCTTACCTTTCAACATTCCAGATATATGGTGAAAAAACTAAAATTGAGACTGTTTGGTAGGGCTAGTTTCATTGTCTCACTTGGAAAACTCTTTGAGAAGGTACTCTTGGAGCATGGGATAGAAACCTCCCAATAGAGGATGTACAAGGAAAAACTGTGAAAGAAGCAGCACATGATATTTCAATATATATACACGATACACTTTTCAGGTACAACAAAGAGACTCTGAAACACAGCCATATCAGAGATGGTAGTGTGAACGCAGAGCTAAACCTAGCAACACAGATTCTGCCTTCTCAGGCCAGTAATCTTAAAGAAAAAGACTTGGCAGATTTAGAACCTTACACAAAACTTAGCTTCAGTTTCTAGAAGAATAGTGTAAATGACAGATCAGGGCCTTGGCAAATTTGGAATCTGAGCTGAATATATAGCACATATTCACTTTGCATTTAGTGATAAATAAAACACATGAGAACTTTCAAACACATGACTGAACGAAACTGGGTCTCAACCAAACTCCCCTAAAACTGAAAGGAACATCAATCTCACTTTATCAGTCACCACATGGACTTGAATTACTCTTATGGCTCTCAAAGTTAAGTTTGACTCTTAGAGCATTGAAGATAATTGGTTCTTAAGGAAGGGAGTGAGGAACAGCACTTCCTCTCTGTCCTACTTCAATCCATAAAGAGGCTCTGCAGCAGGTGAAGTTTTTTTTTCAGTGCCTTAAATCTATGATTGAAAAAAAGCTTCACCTACAAGCATCAGGCAAATTAGAGTTTAAACATATGTTGCTTGTTTGCCTGTTGCCACAGGTTAAGTAAACATTCCCGAGCCCATTCAGAAAGGAGGTGTTCCCATTAACACAAGTCATCATTCTGAATTTGAACTAGTTACTCATCTCCGCAAAGGCTAAGGACTTTTTTCCCTAGAATGTCCAACATCTGCCCTTCTCTTAAAGAAGGAAAGTACTAGTGTTCAAGCGCATCTGATGCCTTTCCAGGTATACCCCAAAGACCTGGGGTAAACGTGGCAACCAAGACTACGGAGGATATTTAAAAAACATAAGGCTTCAGCATCTTAAATGGGCAGGAAGGATGAAAGAGGGAGGACAGCAGAGAGGTTTTCAGGACAAAACAGCAGTATCAGCACAGAAAGGTTTATTCTGGGCATAGCTTGTGCTGTGCTTACTTTGTCTTGGATACACCTTTCATTCCAAGACAGTGCAGTGCCTTTGGGGATTCTCTTGCATTTTAAACTAAATGAAACACCTTTTTCAGAACAGTCTTCTGTTATCTCCTTCTTCTTTCTACCTCACCCAAGATTACTAAATAAGAAGTCTCTTCACCAAGAATGAATTGCAGGGGAAATAAAACATAATGAGATAGGAACTAACTACTAGCTTTTATTCACACTGAAGTATATGTACCATATAATGTGATGGGAAACAGTGTTTCTGCCTCTTATGCTACACCTGCAGCACTTAAGAGAAACACAGCTTTCTTCTTGTTCTCTAAATGCTATAAAGATTGCTTCTGCCATTCAAAAACTCATGTGGATTACAGATTCTCTTCTATAACAAGCGACAGGCCCAGAGAGAGCTGTATTCACAAGCACTACAAACAAAACGTCGTCACAGAGTGCCTCTCCATCCTACCTTCTTTTTCTCTGCGTTTTCTTTGTCCTCAGCATCCCGCTGCCAAACACTTTTTGTATCAAAATCAAAAGGCCCTCTTCTTGCCTCATAACTGTTACCATGACGGTCATCAGCCTTAAACTCTCTGCGAATCATATAATCTGGTAGAGAGGAAACACAGCTCCTGCCAGCAAATATTTAACACTTGTTTGTACAAGGTATGCAAATGCTGCATGCTAGTACAGAAGCATTCTGAAACGTTAAGAGGTGAAGACAGAAGCCAAGATGTCGTGTGGGGCCTCAGCAGGCTTACCGAGCTGGGGGATTGCTGCGGTGTGAGTACCAGTCAGGTGCAGCATGTGCTGCTGGAGGGGACTTCATTGCCACAGGAGGGAACTGCTTCAGCAGGTCTGGAGAGAAAAAGACAAAAGACAGTACTTTCTGACTCCTTATCTAGTTGCAAAAGCATTACCTTTGTTTTCAGGTTGCTGCTTTGTCAGGAAGAAATGCTTGGTTTCTTCAGTAAGAGCATTTGTCTGCCTTAATAAAACAGATAGTCAGAACCTTGCAGCATTGTGTTCCACTTGTACCTTGCTTGTCTCGCTCTAAATGCTTTGACATGTTTCTATTGCTCAGTTAATTCATATTTCTAGATCTGTTGCTCTTCTCTAAGCTTGTGCACAAGCTATCTCCTGCAGTTCCTCTAGCTTCCCTCTTCAATGAAGGAAATAAACGCACACATCACCCCAGTACAAAAATAAGAGCACTGTAACACTGTAACAAACTGAATGTCACCACCAAAAAAAACTTTATAAACTTCTACCTGATTTTTTAGGTGAAATTATTTTCACCAGACCACTACCTAAATAGCCCAAGCATAAATTGTAGAGACCTCACTCAAATGCAGCTAGGCTGTCATCAGCTACTGAGATCAAACACAAGGCAAGATGGCACGTTTTGCTAGAGTACCAATACACAGCAGACTGCAAGGATGCCTTGACAAGGTGACCTCTTACATCACATTTTCATTTGCTCATTTTTTCCACAGGTTAATTTCAAAAGTCCAGAAGATCCATCTGTAGCATCTAAAGTGCTTTATACTACTCAAGCAAAGCCAGAGAAAACCAAGCAAAACCAAAGAAGCAAGACAGATGGTCACCAGGTTGGCCTCCTTGCTTTGCCAGCCTCACGTAGGCTGACTCGGTCTCTTGGATCCTCTTCCTGCAGCACTCAGACAGTGGCACTTCATGGGGAGCTTTTGAAAGGTCATTGAGACACGGCATCTGGGGTGTTGGGGGAAGTGGGCCCTTCTCTGGTTGTTTCAGTGGCGTGAGGTATTGCTGTCCTGCTATATTGGAAAATATTTGTGGTAAAAGTTATCTGCTAGCATTCCTTTTTCAGGCAACTTAACAAATTGAGCCCACCTGGAACATGAATGAGGTGCTACATTTCAGCTTGGAGACAAAGGACCAGACTTGCTTATTCTGGGGTATATAGCACAAGCAATTTCTAGAGAATCAGATGCAACAAAGGAACACTTTTGTTTCAGTTTTGAAACAGCATTCAAATTTTCCCGTAAAGTGTTCTAATATAGAGGATCATGCCTCTTCCTTCAGAAAACTATTTCCAAGGACACCAAAAGCAGTGAGAGGCACACGAGACAGCAGGAAACACTTCATCCTTTGGTTTCCTTTCTGTCATGCACACTAACAAAAGCAAAGGCAGTAGCTGTCCATTGGCAGGTATTTATTTGTAAAACTGGGAAACCCGATCCCCATATAATAAAATAATTTTTTTAAACACTCAACACCCTACCTCTCCACACATTACTTTCTCAACTTCTAATGAGCAAAAGAAAATATAAATAAATCTTTCGAAATGGGAAAATGGACGGCAGGCAAATAAAAAAGCCAGACCAAGGCACTGCGCCATAGAACGTGCACAGGCACTTACCGGGGCGACTCCAGGTGCACCTGATGCCGTTCCGTCGGTGTGAGGGGAACGCTTCCAGGCGGCAACCCGCTGAACAGCTTCTGGCACACAC
The DNA here is from genome assembly GCA_013400975.1 of Atrichornis clamosus. Taxonomy (NCBI): domain Eukaryota; kingdom Metazoa; phylum Chordata; class Aves; order Passeriformes; family Menuridae; genus Atrichornis; species Atrichornis clamosus. The sequence goes on from WBMZ01007257.1 coordinate 205,578, forward strand.
ACGCCTTGGCTGTGCCCAAACTCAACGCCAGGGAACAACCCAAAGCGCTGCCTCTCCCCGGCGTCAGGGGGGAGCAGGCACCAGCAGGCGCCCGCTGCCGCCTCCCGGGCGGGTCCGTCCCTCGGCCCTCTCCCGCTGCCGATGCCCGGGGTTCCCGCTGCCGCCCTGCATGCGGCTCAGAGCCCAAACGGCAATTCCCAGAGAAGTGAGCGGCAGCCTCCGGGAACAGCCAGGACGGGGCCCGAGAGCGAGCCGCGGGCGGAGACGGACCCCGCCGGGGGCGGAGCGGGACGGCCCGGCCCACGGTACCGTCCTCCCTCCCTCCCTCTTTCCCTCTTTCTGCGGGAGCGTGGGCTTAGCGCCGTGCTCGTCACCGTGGGCAGCGCAGAGCAGAGTGCGGGTGGCTCCCGACGGCTCCCGACGGCTCCGGACAAACACAGCCGGCGCCCGGCTCGGGAAGCGGGAGCTGTGCCGGGACACCTCCCGCCCGGAGAGAGAGGGACGCCCTCCTGCTGTGACCGCCCGCCCGCGCCGAGCCGCTACTGGGAAACTCCATCCCAGCTGAAACCAGGACAAAATCCACCCTTTACTGCCTGCCGTTTACCATTCTGTACTATTTAACCTTTGCCTTCTGGCTGGTCCATATACTGAAAGCCTGCTGGTACCCTTTTGGGTCCTTTAAAATACCCTCTTCTGAGATTTTCTTTGTGTTCCTGGAGCTGGCAATCCACTTTATCCACCATTGCTACTTCTTTATCTTCCCATGTCTGAGACCTGGAGAACATGAAAGGATGATGGGACATAGTGAGATATTGGGACTTGGAGAACATGGAGGGATGGAGGGAATGGAGAAGATGATGGGGTGATGGAATATGGAGGACATGGTGACACACAGAGGGATGATGGAACTAGAGGAAAAGGAGGGACAGAGGGGTGGTGGGATGATAAGTCATGAAGATGTTGGGACCTGGAGAGGTTGGAGGGATAGTGGGATATGGAGATTGTGGGGTGTTTAGGGATGTGAAGGAAATTGAGTGGTAGAGAACGTGTAGGGATGGTGGGATAAGGTGGGACAATGGGCCATAGAGAAGATGGAAGGACAGTGAGAGATGGAGTGTGGAGAGATGGAGGAGACAGAGCTGGTGGAATGATCAATATAGAAGCCGAATGGATGAAGGCATTTGGGACAGAAGGACTGTGGGACATGTAGTGCAAGAGGAGATGGTGGGTAATGGAACAGAGTGGCTGACGGCCAGGGGAATACTGAGGGCAGGAGCAGCAGAAGCTGCCCAAAGCAGAAGCTGCCCAAAGCAGAAGCTGCAAGCTCGGGAACCCTGAAGGGCTCACCCAGGCTCTGTGGCACATGTGGAGGTACCAGATGCTGCCCTCCACCTCCTGTGGCTCCTCCCTCCCCAGCCTTGTATGTGCCCTCAGGCACATCTCTCCCCACACACAGAAATGGATTGGTGTGGGGCAGGTTGAGATACACTGTGAGACAGTTTGAGGTCAAGGTGCACCCCATGGGTGAAATCACATTGCACTGTGGGGCTGGTTGCAATGTGCTGTGGGGTGTGCCAGGTTGCACATGGGTTGGCAACCTTCACTGATTCATCAGGGTTGGAAGGGACTTCTGGAG